>QKYT01000068.1:270591-303182 GCA_003550305.1 Glomus cerebriforme
AATAAACTTTATTTTATTTTGATATGACTTATGAATTAAAAGTTATATTAGTTTAAAATTTTATATTTAACAGTTGCATTCTTTTTGTGAGCCACTGTACATTGTACAGTATTATATTTGATTTTTTATTTTAAAAATGTTGTATTATATATCACAAAAAAAATAATATATAAAACGAAATTGTAAATTTGATCTGCTGCTGCGCTACCGAATCCATAAAAAGGTTCCAAAATTTCCTCCTCCATTACACAATAAAAAAGATAGTAATTTCATCAAATTTTCGCTATAATTGCTATCTATTGTATAATTTGCCACAGTATGAAATGAAGTTACTAGATGTAAATCAATGAAATAATTAATAATTTGAATTCATTCGACGAATTTGATATTGAAACAAGCATTAAAAAACAAATTAAACAATAACAGTAAATTTCTTCTTTTCTATTTATTTTATATCTTTATGAGATATTTTGTAACGAAATTAAAATTTATTTTTAGAATATTTGACACAAGAATTTAAATTTGATATTAACAGGAATATTATTCGAGGGGTTTTGGGAAAAATAAGCCATAAGGCGAGACAAGAAAAAGCTGTTACCCACAAGCTTACAGTACAGTAAGCACGCTATGCCTCCACTCACATATATATAGCATCATGTTACTCTGCAATAATAAAATAGTATTTGCGCAAAAACCTTGCTGAAATATAATTTAAGTATCATAATTTTTTTACACGTGATATTATGATTCAACAGAGCAGATGTATTTTATACAATTAAACTGTGTGATTGTGACTAATAAAAAATAAAATGATTTTTTTTTTGAAATCGATGGCAGATTTTTCATGATTAATTATCATGTTGACATTTGATTTATAAACTGACGTATTAAAAGAAATTTGCATGATATGACGACTAATTTATTAATTTTGACTCAAATTATATAAATACCACCTTTTTTAATATCTCTAATTTTACTCCCATATAATAAAACTTTCAGTCAAATTCCACATTTTCTCACTAAATTTCTAAAGAATAAAGAATAAAAGGCAATGGATTGAAATTCATCTGACAGATAAAAAAAAACCTCTTTATTTTATCAGCCTATTTATTGAGAAATTGGTCTCAAAAAAAAGTATTAAAAAAAATTTTTTTATCGATTACTTGAATTTAGCGAAGAAAATAATTATTTGTGTAGACTTTATTAGTTTAATGGTGATTTTATCATTAAAACATATGGCAAGTTTTTTCCTCTACTGCGTCCTGAATTTTTAATATTAAGAACACGTTAAACAGTATTTTTTTTTTCAACCAAATTTTCTTTTAACTCAGCTAACTTCTGAAAATAATCGCTCGAGAATAGTAGCGAGATGTTTTAATAAAGTGGGCCAGTTATTGATATTTTAAGATTTTATAACAATTTATAACAAGTTAAATAAATATTTGAAATTTATAAAAACAAAAAATGTATTTTATTTAAATTGAAAAATGAGAATAATAAAAATAGATACAAATATGAATAACAGATAAATAAAAAAATTGATAAAAAAATATTTACTACTTTATAAAAAAATTTAAAATTTTAAGTTATAATAACGAATTGAATTTTGGACCATTATGAGAACTGATAAGACCAGACCAAGGTTAATTAATCTTTTATTAAGTCAATTATTTTGTAGATCGGTTTTCGATCGAATTAACAGATAATGTTTTTACATTATAGAGCATGAATTCGTTTGGATAGGTTTTTCTGTTACTTCAGAAGCAACAATAACAACTGGTTTAGTGGTGATGGTTGTTGGATTCATTATGATTTGATTTGTATTTTATTTGAAAATTTTTTTGTTTTGTTTTTAACCTTTTTTTTTTTGTTATTTGATGTTAAAATTTATAAGACGAAATCAAAGTGGTATTTATAATAAACGAATTTTACTTTTTACATTGTTTATTTATTATTCCCCTATCATCTCCATCCGTTTAGCGTTTTAATTTGACGATCATTTAAATGTTTTTTATTTTTGGTTTGGTGATACCATATCTAATATTATACCATCTATCATAAGAAAACCAGAATTTTTTTAACGATGTATCATCAATTTTCAGGTTTACACATTATTATTGTTATTATTGACAATATAAAAATTTTTTAACTTTTTTTGGTAATTTTTTTAAAAAATTTATTGTACTTTGAAACAGAATAATTTCCACTATTAGAAAATTGTTTCTGAAAAATTCTCGATTATTATTCACTGAATAATATTCTAAATAAATATTTTGTTTATTCAATAATGCATATCTAAGGTTATTTACTTCCCTTTTTAAAAAAATTTGGAAATTTTTTTTTAAAAAAAATACGGTTGCTTAAAAATTTATAGTCCAATAAAGTAAATTTTAACAATTTCAGATTTTATTATAGGCAAAGTTGTTTCATTGTAATTTAATAAGTCACATGCATTGACCTTAAATTAAATAAATGGTGGGATTTTTTCTTTAGAAACGTGAGAAAAACACAATAGTCTGTAAATTTTTTTACTTTAGTATAGAACACAAAAATTACATCTTTGATTATTTTTTTTTATCAAAAATAGGCAAGAAAATAAACCGTAACAGCGAAATATTTAATCAATTACGATCTTTAAAAAAAAAAATAAAAAATTTTATTGACTTTTTATAAGGATAAAATTACAAATGTTTTGTTAAACTTGTTATAAAGGTCCATAAAAACTAATATTAATTTTTTATGATTTAATAGAGCAAAATTATGTGAAATCATTTTTTTAAAAAAAATACATTAAAAAATAATAAATAAAAATTCTTTTATTTTTTATCAAAATTTATAATATAATTTTTTTAATTGATTTTATAGAATCGTTAAGAAGATTTACATTTTTCGATTTTGGTAGCACCAGGCCATCAATTGCGTATTTAGACGTACCACTTTCCAAAGTTTTTTTTTTTTTTTTTGTTTAGAATTAGCGTGTTTACATTATAGAACATTGATTTGTAGGATTGAGAGGGTTTTCTGTTACTTCAGGAGCAACAATGACAACTGGTTTAGCGGTGATGGTTGTTGGATTCATTTTGATTTGTATTTTACTTTCGAATGGTTGAAAAATTTTTTGTTTTGTTTTTGTTCTTTGAACTTTTTGTTATTTGATAAGGAAATTCGACAAGGAGAAATTAAAGCATATTTATAATAAATCGAAACAAATGAATTTTATGAGTTCACTGAGTTAATCTTCACAATATTATTAGAAATTGTACTTCTTTAAATTGTTCGTTCTTGTTATCCTTAGTTTCAGTCTTTCAGATATATTTACTATGTAACGCGACGTTCAGCACCGTGTACAGGATTTAAAAGTTACACAAGTATTGTATAAATATTTCACATATAAAATATATAAAATATTGATATTTTATTATTCAAATCATTTATTCTTTTCTTCTCATTGAAAGTTTGAGTAATGAAAGTAAGTCAAATGATAATAATAATTGCACGATCATTAAACTAATTTTTAAAATGAAAATGGTTTAATGAATCATCGAAATTTAGATATTATGTGTAATGTATTCACTAATATCCTTCTGTTCCAAATTCAATCTGTTGTTGATTTCTCTTTCCTATTTTATCAGAAAGTTATAAACTCATTATTGAAATATGGACTTAAAAAAAAATATTTATTGTAATGATCATGAAATGTACTATTAACAGATTGAAATAATACAGATTATAAGATTTATAACTTTCGGCTTAATAATAATTTTTTTTTATCATTATAATAAAGAAGTTATATCTAATTTAAAATGGAACAAAATTTTCTTCCTTAATCGTTCTTAGCCATAATTTTTAAAAGAATTTTAATGAAAATAACTAAAGACTTTTGTAATTTAGTAACCTTACAAGAATACCATTATTATAAACGATTATTTGGTACATATATAACTTTTTTTTTTTTTGATAAAAAATTAATACACGAGATCCAAGTAAATAAAAATTATAAGCAAAATGAATAAAGGCCATTAAAATGGTATCGGTCATATATTATATCTACAGTATTTGTTAAATAATGGTTCGAATATTTGAAAGATTTTTGGTGAATATTCTGCGGTTAGGTAAAGAAACAGAAAATGATAATAACCACGAAAACTCTATAGAGATATTTAGGAGTTCTTTGACCTCATACATTTAACTCTATCAGAACCTAACTTAAAGCCATGTTGATTAAGACAGTTGAAAACATTTTTGGACAAATTTTGTAGATATTTAATGTGCAGTTAAGATACTGATATTTGTTGTTGATTAGATGATAACTTCCAGATTATCAATTATAGTATACAAATATTTGAAAAATTGAATAACATCAAAGCGGCGAAATAAGAATTGGTATAATAATTAATATAAGAATACCAGTTTTTTTATGATTTACAATTTGTTGTATTCCTATCTGTTACTACCATTTCACCAAAGTAAAAGAAATTGTAATTATATTATTTCTGGAACTACTTTTACTCAATGATTGTCACCATTGTTTGCGCTTTCAAAAAAATGAGTATGTGATGGACTCTTTCAGATGTATATAATTGGTTCTTGTGGTTGTCATGTTTTCTTTTAGCTTCAATATTTAGTAATAGTTAACGGCAGTATATGACGTGAAAGGATATAGGCTTCCGCAATATACTGTATGAGAGAACTCTTCATTTGCCAATTATAAAACAAAATCTAATTTACTTGATTATCTACAAAGTACCGTAGTTATGTCATGATATTTTCAACATTGAAATCCTATAAGTTACGTTATTCCAGCAATAATTTTCTCTTTATCTGAAGAACTAGAAATGTTATAAACAAAATAATAGCAATTTGTGTAACCATAATTGGGTTGCTTCAAACATTAATTTATTTTTTTATTTTTAACGTAGTACAGCAAAGTTATAGGAAAGTAAACATTAAAGATCATAGATTGTGCTACATATCACGATTATTGGCTATGACCACATGTGATCATCATCAGTGAAATTACCATGTACGGTTACAGGATACTATTTGGGCAAACTATCACACGATGCTCTAATCCTTGCTAGGCTAGAAAAAAGTTGTTATAAATTCCGGATGCGTAAAGAAATTTCCATTTTATATATTCTTCGTCCGATAGCATTCATTCGCTATCTTTATTATTTAACTTGTTCATGTAATAAAGTTTATCCTTATTATTTTCTTAAATAAACTATTTCAAACTATGGAGTATGGAAAATGTGAAGAATGTAATCAAGAAAATAGTCAGGATAATTGGTGTAATGCATGTAATGCAAAACGGTTTCAACAAAATTTCAAAAATTGGACTAGTGGTAATGATAATATTGACAAATTTATTCAATATACTCAGCTATCAGCAAATACACCCCGTAAAGCATTAGAGTGGATACCTTATGACATGTTTTATGATATTGAATACATTGCAAAAGGCGGGTTTGGTGAAGTGTATAGAGCAAAATGGATTAATGGATTTATACGTTATTGGGATAATGAAAATCAAAATTGGAAACGATCTGATCCTTATGAGGATGTAGCTCTGAAAAGTTTAAATAATTCAAAAAATGTTACAATNGAATTTATCAATGAGGTATAAATTATTTTTCCATTTAATGAAATTTTAAAATATGATTTTACTAATGTATATTTATAAAATGTTTATTTAGATTATGTCACATCATAAAGTTATTAACCCTATGATTATTGGACTTTATGGAATAACTCAAGATCCAGATACAAAAAATTATATAATTGTTTTGGAATATGCGGGGCAAGGAACTTTACGAAATTATTTAGATAAAAAATATGATAAATTAAGTTGGTATAATAAGATCCATGATTTATATGATATTGCAGATGGACTTGATAAAATTCATGCAAATGGACTAATTCATCGAGATTTACATGTTGGCAATGTACTTCACAGAGGTTTTTCATATATAACTGATATGGGATTATGCAAACCAGCAGATTATAATACATTAGAAAATACAAAAAACAATGTTTATGGTGTTTTACCTTATATTGCTCCTGAAATTTTAAGAGGACAAAATTATACCAAAGCTACCGATATTTATAGTTTTGGTATAATTATGTACGAAGTAATTTCTGGATTACCTCCATACCATGATGTGAGCCACGATGAAAATTTATCAATAAAAATCTGCCAAGGACTTAGACCAAGGTTTAATATTAAAGTACCCCAATTAATTGTGCATTTAATTAAAAGATGCTTAGATGCAAATCCATTAAATCGACCAACAGCAAAAGAACTTTATGATATTTTATTTCAATGGTGGGATCAACTTATTAAAAAGCAATTGGATCTTCAAACAAAAGAAACGGAATTAGATATACAAATTAGAGAAGCGGACGAAATCAATAATAAATTACAAACTAGTAATAAAGTAACTTTTACTAGTTTATCATATGAAACAATTCAGAAGCTATTTATATTAGTAGATTACTTGATTTTAAGAATCTTCCTGAACCGAAAAATTTTGATGATTATTATGATGAACAAAATGATAACATAATAAGCAAGGAATATTCAGGTAATTAAGATTCTCATTACGGACATTTGAATTAATTGTTAACGAATTTTATTTCATAAATTAGAATCTTGTCAAATTGATGTTTCTCAATTGAATATTAACGAAGATGGGACCGGTATTCATTAATAATTTGATTGCTTTAGAAATATTTAATGTATAGACAATATCACAACATACTAATAATTTTTTTCATTAAATAGACTATGCGAATTGATACTCATCAATGAAGATAGTATTTAACGTAGTTGATAACTTTAATTATGTCATTGAAATAATTGTTAATCTTATATTTTTTAGATCCCCGGGGATCAAAATAATGAATGAATCGCAAATAGTGATTATTATATTATGAGTAATGATTGTATACATGTAATATTTTATACTAAAATCGGTCATTAAAGAATGCTATTTTATTGTTATGTAATCGGAGAAAATAAACTGTGGGTGATTTATCATATATACTAAGCATATACCAAATAAATAAAGGATTTTAAATAATTCTCATTTTTTATTGTAAAGCGGTGATATAGACAAAATCATATATAATAAAATACAATATGATCTAACTAGTTTCTTGATAGTCAGAATAAGAATAATTTATAGGCCAACATATTGTTTAAACCATTAATCCTGTCTTTATCAAGATTAATATCAACAAGAAGTTTATTAACCTCAGTGATGACTGTAGAGTGTTTTTTCTTTTTTTGAGATTCTAGTTCGATCATAGTAATTTTGCAAAAAATTTCAAATTTTGGAGGACTCCAACTGTTGTGGGAAGCAATTCTACTAAAACGACGAGAAACTCTGTTATTGTATTCACTAACCATGTGTTTATTGAGATTATTTATTAACTCTACGATACTTTTTGCAGATAAATAAATCTTTAAGAAGGAAAATAATTTGCACAAGAAAATGTACATAAAAATATAAAAATATGTTTATTCCAAATAGGCTTTATCAATTCAGAAGATATAATGAAAGAGCTTACATGACAATACACAATTTTGACAAAAAAAAAACAAAATTAATTATTGTTTCCTTACTTTCTATGATTTATACATGTGAGTCATAGTTTGTTGTTCACACGTTTAAAAATGAGCAAAATTCGTAACTAATTGATGGAACCGCATAAAACGTTAAAAAAGATTTATTTCTCATAAAAATCAGCATCATAAAAATTCCTCAAACTCTAACTTTTTATTATTTTCAACTAATGTTTTTTCAGAACGAAACACAAGCTTTTAGAAATTAACTCTCTCCCTATCTCTATCTTATTAGGTGGTAAGTCTTTTGTTATTTTTATTTTTGGGTAATTTTGCAGAGCAGCATAATGCTATGCGTGAGGCATCGCGTGCTGTAAGCTTGGGGTACCAACTTCCCCTTACCATCCACCAATTATTGTCCTCACTTAACCAATAATAAGTTGGAAACTTGATGTAGCACGTGCGTGTTTAATTGTTTTTAATAATACGGCTTTTTTACCCTCAACTAATAAGTTTGAATGATCAATATCCAAGCACATGATGTATAATATAGTTAAACACTTCATATTTTCCTTTGAAAATGATAATATGTTGCATGAATTATGTTAATAAAATATTTAAGTACGATAACAAGATTTAATCTCAATTATACTTTATGTACAGTATAGTATGAGTGGAAATACCATATCGATATACGTTATCTGTTATCAATAAATGTTATAAACTCAAGTACTCTTAGAAACACTATAGTTAATGTATTCACCAATAGATTATCCTCATTTCTTCCTTGAATGTGAAATTATATTATCATCATTTTAATTAATAAAAAATATATAAAAAACAACATACAGTCAATAGACCGGATTTGTTTATTCGCTCCTACTATATAATTAATAAAGATGCAGATAGTCGTAATTAAGTTTATAATATTACTAAAAGTGTAAAAGAATGTTTTAAGATTTACGTTTTATTGACATTTTTGTCGGTTGTGTGACGATCATCACGATTTAACAAGTTGCAGTAGCGGCAGTGTAGCGACGCACACTCTTTCCGCAAAAAAAAAAAAATATTTTAAGAAATGACTTCAAAATTCCATTCAGGTCTTTTACAAGACCTTTTATTAATGTTATATGATGCGGATGATCATAACGTTATTATTCGTGTCGGAGAAAACCAAAATATAAAAGAATTTCGTGCTCATTCAAGTATCTTGAAAGGTCGTTCATCCTATTTCAGAAGTGCATTCTCGTCTAAATGGGTTGTTAAAAAGGATGATATATTTGAATTCGAAAAACCAAATATTAATCCTAATATTTTTGAAATAATTCTCAAGTAAGACATATATTTTATTAAATAAATTTTTTTTAATTAATAAATCATTAATATAAATAATGATTTTCTTTCGATTATTTTTTTTTTTCATAAAGGTATATTTATACAGGAGAAGTGGATTTAACTATGAATTCTGGAGAAGATAATATTAAATTATTGGTTGCATCTGACGAATTACTCCTCGAAGAATTATTTAATCATGTTCAAGATTATTTAATTGAAAACAAACCAAATTGGATTCAACAAAATTTTTCTTTTGTTTTACAAACAGTATTTAAACTTAGTGATTGTAAAACATTACATGATTATTGTCTTGAATCAATCTGCGCTCATCCTTTACCATTTTTTTCTTCTAATAACTTTTTGACATTAGATATGAATATTATATATGAACTTCTTAAACGGGATGATTTGCAAATTGAAGAAATAGTCGCTTGGGATTATTTGATTAAGTGGGGTATCGAACAAACGCCCGGATTAAAAAATAAAGTTAACCGAAAAGAGTGGAGTGACAAAGATTATGAGGATTTAAAGAATACTTTGAATGAAATCATTCCGTTAATTAGATTTTCATGCATTAATTCTAGTGATTTTTTCGATAAAATCCGTCCATATAGGCCGATTATTCCAAATAATATTTATGAGGAAATTGTGTCATTTTATTTTAAAGATTCCATTCCAAAATCAATTGCTTTATCACCACGTATTGGAATTTATCATATTAAATCAATGGTTATAAAATCAAATCTTTCTACTATAATTCTTAACTGGATCGAAAGACAATACCATCAAACCACTACTCGTGATAAGAATGACCAAAAATACAAATTTGATCTTTTATATCGTGGTAGCCGTGATGGCATTAATTCTGGTATACTTAAAGATAAGTGTTATCGACAATTTCCTTGTTTAGTTTTAATTAGTGTTCATTCTTCACCAAAAATTTTTGGCGGTTATAGTCCTATTGGTGTTTATTTTTGTAATGGAGGTAAATGGCATTATACACCAGATAGTTTTATTTTCACTTTTGAAAATAGGGGAGATACTGAAAAGATGAAAATGAGTCGAGTGACATATCCTAATTATGCGTTATATGAATTTTATGATTGTGCGTTTAATTTTGGTGGAGGATGTCTGGCTATGGATAATGATAAAAATTTACATGTTAAGAACAGCGGTTATTATCAAAATAACTTTAATATAAATGCATCTTATGTTATTAAAGAAGTTGAAGTTTTTAGAGTTGTTAAACAATAATTTAAAATTAATCTTATTAAAATCAAACCAATTAAAATAAAAGATTATTGTTTTCTAATAAATTAACTGTACTGTACATTGAAAATTTCTAATTCTTCTGCTTCAAAGCATCGTTCACCGGCAATGCTTAAAACACAATATTCATAATTAGATTTATCACAAATTCCATTTTGCAGTACCATCCAGGATTAAATCACCATTACCAAATTGTAATAGTAAAATTAAAATCATCGTAATCATAAATAGAATTTCTATATTCTACTAATTTTCAAAAAATTATTCGTATTCTCCAATAGCAACGAAGCTCCATTATTATTACAACTTTTATGAAATGGGGTTGTATCAAATCACTTTGAGATGCTCTAAATAATAATTTAAATTCGTATCAACGCTATTTTCTAAAAAAAATGATGTATTTATTGTTTTAATAAATCATCATATACAGTATATCCACCAGAGTAATTAATTACTAAAAAATTTAAAAAATTTATATATCATGTGATGGCTAATGATATGTTGATATTTAGATAACATGTCATATATATGTTCATATATCATTCGCCGTCCATCATGACAGCCTTATGCCCAAAACCTTGTCCAAATCATTCAAAGTCAAAAAATGTGTCCAAAACTCATCATTAATGACAGGTATCGCAAGCCGTCACTTGACAAATGGTTAATGCATGCAAGTTGATGTCTAGACATCATGTTTGATGATGTATAGACATCATGCAAGACATTATCCGATTTGAAGCCTAGATTGCTGGTCATAATTACCAAATATAGTAAATTTTATTTTTATGGTAAAATTACCGATTTTTTTGGGACAAACTTTAATTTTTATAACTATTGTTAGTAAATTTAACTTATCACATTATTTTTCAATAATCACATAAAAAATTTGTTTTCTTAAAAAAACTATTAATTAAAGAACCCAAAAATTTATATTCTTTTTTATTATATTAATGTTTCTTTACAATAGTATACATGCAATTTTAAAAAAAGTTTCGGTATGAACCTGTGCCACATACTATTACTTTTCGTTCTTAACTATAATTTATTTATTAAAAAAAAGAAATATTTGGAATGAATGGTCATTCCTACAGCTATCTTAATAATTCTTTAAGGATTCTTTTGCTGGATTTTTTAAAAACTAAATTTAAAATGATTTTGCATAATGATAAAACTAAAACACGAACTTTTAGAGAGAATATCCATAATTAAGAACAATAAAATTTTTAAAATAATAAATATTAGTAGTTGTATCGCTTATATTTTGAAGGGGTACTTGGTTTTTATTAAAGGAAATTTCTAAGTTCATGTGATTATTGTGATAAAGATAAATTTACTATATTTGTGGGATGTCTAAAGTCGGGTTCGTCATCCTGTATCTGACATGTCTTGATATGATCATGCCTGGACATTAACCTTACTGTTGATTATTTAGGCTCATGAATCATGATGGGTGCACTATGCATCGATATGACCTTTAATTCAATCGTTCATAATTTTCTCCTCGTGTCATGTCCGTAAAAATCTATTTTTCTTTAGTTATTCTATAATTAATATTATCCATCGATATTATGTATTTTTCATTTTAAGTCATCATCTGAAAAATGTCGGATCGAAGCTGATGTGCCTATTACATTTTTGAAATCTTGAGTCATTCTCTTGATATTATGATTTATCAATACTTTTGTGTTTTTTTATTAATTTTTAAACTCCAAGATCTTCTACTGCTGATAAAAATTTTTTGAATTAACGGCTTCATTTCAAAAGATAATTTGTAATCATTACAAAAGTAAAATTTTAATTGTCCAAGTCTGAACAAATATCTGAGCTATAGCCTCTATCCATTTCCATTTTTGAATTTCTGCTTACTAACAGTGTCTTTTTTTTTCTTTAGTAACGCGCTGTGGCGATACTATGGCGTTTATGGCGTGATTATCATACCATATTCACTGGATGAAAAAGACGCCATTACCGTATTCTTGAATTAGTCCTGGGTACTGTATGCAACGCTATACGGTATATTATACGATCGTTTGGACTAGCATTATCAGCTATAACGCAATTTATTGTAATTGGATATGTCTGGCGTAAGCACTGAACATAATACATGTTATTATGCTTACATAGGACGTAATACAATAAGCATTTGTTATCACATGCGTATGTACATTATACAGTATGTGCGTTATCACGAATCATAGAATTTTAAAATTTCAGATTTAAGGTTTGTTTTCAAGGGAGGAGGGGGGGATATATGATTTTTATTTAATTTTTGGCTTATGATAACAATTTTATACATTTAATAAATATTTATCGTTGTGAATTTGTGATGATTACGACGTATTATATGTAGTTGGCGTCACTGTCTCAAAATGTTTTACAAGCTCATTTCCAAATTTGGTGAATTTTGAAAGTATGAAAATATACCGTAAACGTTCTTATTGTTTTTTAATGATCAAATAAGATTATTAAATTACCCGTTGATAAAACCACCATTAAAATTATATTATCTATATTACCATAAATGTTTTTATTGCCACACAAATAATCCTACCTTGGCAAAGACATGATGCATGATCATCCGTGCATCAACGATGGCTTTCAATAATAATATTTATACATCACAAATTGTTACAACTACATGTATTTTGCGGTCTTTAAAAAATGACAGAGCTAAACATAGATATTTTTTATTTGGTGTTCAAAGAACTTCAAAATGATGAAGAAACTCTTTATTCGTGTCTTTCAGTTAATAAAACTTTGTGTGAAATAATCATTCCAATTTTATGGAAAGATCCTTGGAAATTCTTAAAGGAGGGAAAAGAAAAATTATTATTAAATGTAATTATTTCACATTTATCGAACAAACAAAAAGATGACTTAAAGGATCAAGGCATTGATTTTCTTACAAATTCATCATATCAAAAACCTTTATTTAATTATATTGGTTTTTGTAGGTATTTAAATTTTGATTCGATCAACAAGATAGTTAATGCTATTCATGAAAAATCAAAAATATCAATTATTAAAAGTAAAGTAATCGATCTTTTTATTAATGAAAATACAAAATTTACACACCTTTATATACCACAACGATTTGATTTTCAAATACTTCTTTCTCAACGATGCTTTTCAAATATTGAATTTCTTAGTTGTAGCGCTAAGATAAATGATATTGTTTTAACTGGATTAACAAAAATATGTAAATCAATTAAAGAATTAGAACTTGTTATTACACAGTCTAGTAACAATTATGGAATTGTTAGATTAATTGAAGCTTCAATTAATATTGATTTTTTAACTATTAATTCAGATTATGATGAATCATTTTGCAAAATTCTTGAAAATTCGTTGATTAAACATGCAGATACTATACAACATTTTAAGATAACTGAACCACTTGCTACAAATGTTCTTTCATCCTTTATAAATTTAAAAATATTAGAATTGAGTGGAAAATATTATACGGAAACATGGGATTGTTTAAAGAACTTATCTTTACCCTTTTTACAAGTTTTAAAAGCTAGACGTATTCCGATCAATGTTTTAGCAAGTTTAATTGAAAATACAAACGGAAATCTTATAGAAATCAAAATTGATTACGTAAGTCATGATGAAATTAATAATAAAAGAATTATTCAAGCTATTTATCAAAATTGTCCATATCTTGAATATCTTAAATTATCGCTTAGAAATAGAAATATTATAGAATTTGAAAAATTATTAGTTAATTGTAAATATTTGAATGAATTTTTAATTGATAGGTTAACATCTGAATTCGATTGGGATAATTTATTTAAAGTATTAACTAAATCATCCCCAAATAGATTGTTTAAATTTAAATTTTATTCTTTTATATTACCTAGTTTAGATTCTTTAAAATTATTTTTTGATAATTGGGAAGGCAAACATCCTATGTTATTACAATTCAGTCGAATGAAAAAGTTAGAAGAATATTCTGATTTGATCGAAGAATATAAGGAGAAAGGAATAGTTAAGGAATGGATTTAAATAAATTTATTTTTTTATTATAGACTATATTTATTTAACAATTATTTATTTTATGATTGGTTTGCTATTGTCCAGTTACTTAAATAAAGTGTTGTTTTCTTCGCTAATTGTTTATTGGTAATTTTGGCCAGCGTTATAAATTTTGGCCAGAATTTTGATTTTGGACGCGCGTTATTCTTTACAAAGTTTACAAAAACACTTTACAATATTTTGGAAACCATAGCAAATTTTTTTCATTACTTTAAATTTCATAATTTGAAAATTAGTTTCGACATAGGTTATGGAGTGGTTATGGTACACAAAAGAGTCGTTATCGATTATTAAACAAAATATGTGTTTAATCGATCAATGATCAATTATATTTATTAAATAATATGTTATGTAAGGGACTTCTGTTTTTTTTTACGAATACTAATGATAATTCATTAAATATAATTTGATTACCAGTTGAACATATTGGAAACCTTGTTTATGACCAATTAACCACTAGAAAGGGATCGTTTCTGTATTTTCCAAATACAAGTGAGTTCGCCGCCATCTCAATTTCTTCATCAGGCCAAATAAGCGTGGCATAACCACCAATCAGATAAATGGACTTTGAGAATCACCTTGTCTTTTATTAACAAATAATCTTCCTTTAACTCAATAATATTACATTTAGCTATATTCCTCTTAGCTTCTTAAATCTTGAATTTAGAAGGCTACAAGTCAAATAAAATATCTTTGAGTTTTGTATCAAAATAAAGCGTTACAGATTGCTTTTCAACTGAATTAATTATAAATTTAATTCAATGTGTATTATTCGGAGATTATTTTCATGTTTCGTCGTTTCCGAAATCTCCTTCCATGGATTTATCATCATCATTAACGTCTTCTAAAAAAAAGGAATTTTTTTTAATAAAATTAAAGTGACTTTAGAAATTAAAAAAAAAATAACAACAATTAGTGC
Source organism: Glomus cerebriforme (assembly GCA_003550305.1). Lineage (NCBI taxonomy): Eukaryota > Fungi > Glomeromycota > Glomeromycetes > Glomerales > Glomeraceae > Glomus > Glomus cerebriforme. Next base: position 285,720 of record QKYT01000068.1, read on the forward strand.
CATATAAGATTAATAACTAAATCCAAGTATATAAATAGAACACTCTGCTCCCTCAATCGGTTTAAACCCCAATTAACTCATTTAAAGATCTCATTCACAATCTTTATGATAGCTATTTATTATCTTTCAACTCATTTAAAAGAATGTGTTTAATAGGACTTTTAATTCTTATAATTTTTTCCAGGAAGCTAGAGATAACATCATCATATTTTAGCGTAATTGATAGTTCGCTAACCGACCTTGTTATACTTCAAGTATATGTTAGACCAAAAATGAATACGTCGAATGCCATCAAAAGAAACGATTCAAATTCTTGTTCCAATAGTCGCCCACCCTAAATCTCCTACAGAAGAAGAATTATAATGTTATTAAGATACTCTGGCCAAAAGTATCATTATCTGATCAGATTACCGAGCCCAACAAATTTCTCTTCTCACGCTTAGTTGTTGATTTTCTCTAATCGTTCATTTTGTTTTGGTGGATTAAAATTATGTATTTAATTCGTTTGAGATATATGGTTAATTACATAAAGCTACAAGATGTGTGCTTTGCATGGAATATAATCCATCAATAATTGTCGTTTTTCTAATCCAAATAATTCTATAATAGTTTGATGAGCATTATTGTCGTGGATAGTTCGTTCAATATAAATTAATACATCAATTTCTGTGGGTAATGTTATATAATTTCCAATATATCCGAGAAGTCCAAAGATCAGTAGTTATAGCAGCTAATTTCACAAGTTTTTCCTTTGTAGCTTGAAATGCATTTTGACACTAGCCAAAGCCAATGTTCTTTTTCATCGTTGCATAACCGATGCAAACCAATTTGTGACAGTATTTTGTAATTCACGTTGCTTAGGTTCTTTGTGCGATACAACTTTTTTTATTTGTTCATCTATCTTTTATAAAAGAATTTTGAAATAAATTGTTAGTATACAAATATTGAATTAATTAACTATGTATAATAAAAAAAATAACCTTACTTTTTTTTAAACTTTTTACGAACATAATTTAAATGATGTTGCCAAGTACTTGTTTGAATATTATACATACGATATTGTTACATTCCCCTTCTACACAATTTCTTAATATTTTTATACCGACAATAAACACGTCCATAAATTCTTCATTATTATTACCTTTTTAGTCGGTTTGGTTTTGAACGTTTATTTATTAATATTAAAGTTCGTGCTCGCGTTCTTTATCTTTAAATCAAAAAATATTTATATTGATCTTCAAATTCAGCTTAATTATAGTAGGAACTTCTATTATACAGATAATGCTGTTTTTTCAAGACAAAACAATAATCATTTAAAATTCAACGTCAAGCGCCTTTATATATCTGAAACTTTATTTAGCGCCACATTGCCAAAAATCGACCGAGGTGAGTATGGATAAATGACCAATCAAATGTTAGTCGATCGAACTAATTGACGGCCGATAATAGATTCGGTTAAAAACATAAGATAGAACAAACTACAATGAATATTGATGACCATTGACGTTATGTTTGATATTATTTAACAATTATAATTTTCTATATCATTGAAGAATCTTTTAAATGATCATTTTTAGTACTAATTGTATGTTATTGGACGGGGCGCTGAAATATCGGTTGAAGACCGTGTAATAATCGTTACGTTGCGTTTTATAATAAAAATGACAAAGCTGAACATAGATATTTTTTATTTGTAAAAAGACTTTATTATTTAATTAAACCTGGTGTAAAATGATTATTCCAATTTATAGAAGGATTCTTGGAAGAGAAAAGAAACATTACTATTAAATGTATCAAAAAATAACGTAAATTATTGATAAAAAAACTTTTTTTGTGAACATTTAACGTTAATTTTAATGCAATCCAAAAGGAAAATCAATACAGCTACGAAAAACTATTTAACTATTTAAAATGATTTTTATTAAATCATTTTATTCCTGGATCGTTGTAATACTGACAAAATGATTTACAAATTTTAAGAGCTAGCCGTGTTTCAATAAAAGCTTTTGCAAACTTAATTAGTCAACGATTTTAAAAAAATCTAAATATATATTTCATTACTAGCTGACAGAAATTATATTATTGATTTCGAAAAGGCCGGCACTTCTTATACTGTATATCACCTCGCAAGAATATAATTAGTGACTCATGTCTCATAAATTTGTGTACTATAGAAGCACTAATTTATAAATATGGATAATTTCGATTTAACAATAATAAATTGACTGATGAGTCATCACGCAAAATATTATATTATTAGACTTTAAATATTTAACTGAAAGTCCGTTTCACAATAATAAATTAGTGTGATGAGTCATAGTTCATAAGTAATGCGTCACACGATTTATAAAAAAAATATTCTGGGATTTAGACTGTCATTTACCATTTAATGAAATGACACATCATTTGTCATTTGTATGGCCAAAAATTCTATGACGCAGAAAATATAATTGGCTGCCCGGAAATTTTATGGAAAGATTATAAAGATTATGTAATATTTGTTTAATACATAACATGGAAAATGTTTTTTCCAAGAATTTCTCATAATCAATTTAGTAATAATTACCTCAATGATGATTGGTTGGATTTTACTTTAATATATTACACCATTACAAATGTCGAATAGAATTTAATTCATTCTTGATAAAATCAATGCTATTGTAATTGTAAATTATCCTGGGAGATATTAATGATTTTCTTTTGGTAAATTTAAAATACTAAAATAATTCATGAAACAGTCGTGAACCTGCGCAATGAAAATTTCATTATTTTTATTTACTGTATGGAGCAATAAATTCACTTTTTTTGTACAACACGCATATTTTTATTTCGCGAATAATTAATTATAAAAGGCAAAGCTTTAAAGTAATAAAATAACTACGGTTTCAACACATGACTAAGATAACCGTAGTACTATTATTTAAACTGTTGATCTTGTACAACAAGTCACAAATAACAATAATATATATATGTGATACAAATTGAGACAATCATTTTTTGCGCTCTTTCCTCAACCAAATTCTTTTTTTTAATAAAAATGTTGAAATTAAATAAAGATGTTCTTTATTTAATATTCGAAGAATTAATAGATGATAAAAAAATTCTTTGTTCATGTCTTTTAGTTAATAAAGATTGGTGTAAAATGGTTATTCCAATTTTATGGAGGGATCCTTGGAAATCTTTAACGAAGGAGAAAGAAAAATTATTATTAAATGTAGTAGTTTCACATTTATCAGATGAATCAAGAAAGAGATTAATCAAACGTAAATTATTGTCAAGTTTATATTATCAAAAACCTTTATTTGATTATATTAGTTTTTGTAGACATTTAAATTTGATCGTAATCCAAAAGATAATTAATTCTAATTATAAAAAATCTAAATTATTAATTATTCAAAAGGAAATCTTCAATCTTTTTATTAATGGAAATACGAAAATTACACATCTTTATATACCGACTCAATTTGATTATAAAATACATCTTATTCCTGGAACCAAACGCTGCTTTTCAGAAATTGAATTCCTTCGTTGTAATACTAGTATAAACAATGATGTTTTAGCTGGATTATCTTTGATAAGGTTAAAGATATTAGAGTTAGATAATGATTATTACAGAATTTTGACAGGAAATTGTTTGGAGAATTTATCTTTACCTTTCTTACAAATTTTAAGAGCTTGTCGTGTTCCAATAAAAGCTTTAGCGAATTTAATTGAAAATACAAACGGATATCTTACTGAAATAAAAATTGATTATATAAGTCATGATCAGATTGATAACAAAAGAATTATTAAATCAATTTATCAAAATTGTCCAAAACTTAAGTATCTTAAATTATTATTTAGAAATAGTAATATTTTAGAATTGGATAATTTATTAACTAATTGTCAACATTTAAATGGATTATTTGTTATTGGTAGTACAGCAGATGTGTTTGATTGGGATAATTTATTTGAAATATTAGTTAAATCATCACCAATTTGTTTGTTTAAATTTAAAATTTATTCTTACGCTGCGCCTAATTTAGATTCTGTAAAATTATTTTTTGATAAATGGAAAGGTAGACGTCCTATGTTATTACAATTAAATCGATTGAAAAATATGGAAGATGTAATAGAAAAATATAAAGCGGAGGGAATAATTGAAAAATACAAAAATTGTTTATATGGTAAAGACTTTGAATGGGTTTGATTGAATGGATTTTATTAAATTTTTTATTTTATTTTTAAAATTGTTATTGATTATCTTTACTATTATTTTGGTATTACTTGATTTTATTGAGGAAAATAAATATAATATAATTCCAATTATTTTTTTGTCATAAGAATTATTCCTTTTCCGTAAGAATAATTTTAGAATACTTAAAATTGATTCATTAAGTGTTGTAATTGAGAAATTCATATTGGTAGACATGCTGTTGCAAGAGCAAGATACTAAGAAGTTCCAAAGCATGTAATATTAGATTAATATTATAATAGTTATTATATTTTAAATTTATTTATTTTAATAAAATATTTTTTTTCTAGTGAAGATATTTTAATGCAAAATCGTATGAATCTGGTGCTTCAAACGATATTTAACATGATAATATCTAGTAAACTTTGTATTATTGAGATGGATAATTTATCTTTAAGTAATAGTTGTGTATCTTCTATACGAAGCATTACATTCATTTTTCCTTTGATTTTGTTAAAATGAATGAACTTTCGCTATTGTTCTTTATGTAATATTTATTATGTTTCTGTCGGGTGAAAATCCATTAGATCGTAAGATCACACAATGTAATTTAATGTAATACATTTATTCATTCATTTATAAATGCTGAATTAATAAAATACAGAACCATTAAAGTTGTGAATCTAAACATTATAAAGCAAAGTTAAAAGTCATATTGCATTGAGCCATAAAATACCTGATTTATTTTAAACTGCCAAACTTTAATGATTTTGAAATAGATTAAATTAGCAAGCTCATCTACAATACCCAAAGGCCAAAGTACGCTAATATAATCATAAGATTTTAACGTCATTATTTTTCGAAATTTTAATAACATTAGAATAAATTTGTTCATTTTTTAATTGAGAATATTCTCTATAGGTTTCATATTTGAAATTATAGTATGTAAAATTTCAATTAATATTCGATTGTGTGAAAAAAAGTTTTTTGATACATTGCTAAAGAAATGTAATCACGATTTGTTTTTCATGATTATTTCTTAAGAAACATGTTTCATTTAATGTTTATTACTAGATTTCAAATTTTCAGATTCTTACAGTATTGTTTTCACTACTTTAGTCTTTTTTGTTTTTTAAAAAAAGGTACTGGCATTTATTTAAGAAGGATTGATTTAAAAATTTACCTGTTAATCATTAAATTCTTATTAAAATATCTAGCACCAATGTTGTTGAAAATAATGCCCTTTATTATTAACTCCATAAAGTCACGAAATGCATCGTTTGGCCATTCTAGAAAAAATGTACTAGCTTTAATTATAATTGCAAATGTTATACAATGAAGATATATTTTTATTTTTTAAATGACAAATTAATCATAAAAACTTCTCATACATTCGTGAAAATGTTTTCATATTAGTTTATTAATGACTCATGATTGATGGATGAAACAGATTTGTTTCTTACATCAAAATGAATCATTTAGTTAATTATGACATAACAGATAAAAAGAAATGTAGTGTGAACTAAATGAACTTAAAAATCACAACCAACCTCTGCAAATATTATTGTAACCAATCAAATTTTCTTTTTAATCCATTCAAATTCGTCAAAAGTATTTCCATTTGCAACATTATCATATTTCCTAACTATTCCTTCTTTTTTGTATTTTTGTATTACATCAATATATTCCCTTAACATTATAAAACGATGAACAGTTTGTAATAAAATGGGATGTCTACCGCTCCAATTATCAAAAAAGAATTTTAAAGATTCAAATTTAGATGTCCTATAACGATGAATATAAAATTTAAACTTGAATAAACTAGGTGGTGATGATCTTGTTAATATTTCAAATAATTTTTTCCAATCAAATTCCTTTTCACATCTATCAACATTAATAATTAATCCATCCAAATATTGACAGTTAATTAACAATTTTTCAATTTCTAAAATATCTCTATTTTTAAACAATAACATAAGGTATTTAAGATTTGGACAATGTTTACAAATTATTTGGATAAGTCTTTTATTATCAACATCATTAATAAATAATGAACAAATGCTGATTTCTGTAAGATGCCCATTTGTATTTTCAATTAAACTTGCTAAATTGTTAGATGAAATTTCTCTAGCTTTTAGAAATTTTAAATGAGGTAAAGATACACTTTCTAAATGATTCCAATTTTCGTTTCTAAATGAATTTATTTCTAAACTTATTAAATTCACAAAGTGTATAAGAAGTTTCTTAGTAATAGATACCAAATCAATTTTTAAATATTGGATAGTATTTACATGTTTGATCAATGATTCTTCAACGGGTTGGTAAAATGATATATTATTAAATAAATGAACATCAATCAGATTTTTTTGAACATCAATTAACTTAATGATTCCAATATTATCAGATGGTTTAAATTCCAATTTTTCAATTGATTTGCATATTTTAGCCAATCCTTCTAAAATATTTTGATTCATATTAAAACCACATCGAAGAACTTTAAGTTTTGAAAAGCAACATTCAACTCCTGGAATAAGATGTATTTGGTAATCAAATTGGTTGAGTATATAAAGATGTGTAAATTTTGTATTTTCATTAATAAAAAGTTTGAAAATTTCATTTTCAATAATTGATAGTTTATCAGAGTTAGAATATGCTGAATTTATAATATCAATTATCATATTGAAATTTAAATGTTTACAGAAATTAATATAATTAAGTAAAGGTTTCTGATATGAATTGGTAAAAAAATAATCACCATCTTGAATTAAATTATTTTTTAATTCATCTGATAAATGTGAAATAATTAAATTTAAAAATTGTAATTTCTTTTGTTTTAAATTTAAAAATTTCCAAGGGTTTTTCCATAATATTGAAATAATAGTCATAAACCAAATTTTATCAACTAAAAGACATGAATAGAGAGTATTTATATCATCTTTCAGTTCTTTAAATATCAAGTAAAGAACATCTCTGTTTAGGGTCGACATTTTTTTTTAAAAAAAAAAGAAAAGAAAAATTATTAAATCGCTACGTTATACAACAATGCTAAATAAATGATTTACATTACACAGTTCCAAATTAATTCTCAAGTGCGAACGTAAGTTCTCCCTTACATATGTTGTGCGTCAGTTGCGTCAACTGACAGCTGACGACGTGCGTCAGTTGACTAATGCTGGCCAAACCTTCTTAGGGCATTATAAAGATCAGCCATAATTCATACATGACGCAAATTGATATCTGACGGGGAGTAGCCATATCAGTCACAGGACCGAATGATTGGACGAAAAGTGGCCATTTTCACCAATCAATGAAGGGCCCTGTGACTGATATAGCTCCACATCCAATAAAAGTGTTAACGTTCTGACGTTTTTTATCATGCTGTAATTTTCATTGATTACATTGATTACGCGTTCACGCGTCATAAATAAGTTACGCGTCATTAAAAAACTTTTCCTATTTTCTTTATTTTACAATTTTCTTCCTATTATTAAATAAATTTATTTCTTTTTAATAAAATGTCTCATAAAAATACCAAAGAGAATCAAGTAAAGGATGTAAACTTTTTTAAAGAAATGAATAGAGTGAAAAATACACATTATGCTACTAATAATTGGGTCAATTCTTTAGAAACTATTCGCATTAAAGTATGAATAACTCGTATATATTATATAGTTATGCGTTATTGTTTTGCCTAATAAAATATCGGTCCATGAAAACCTGCATGATCCTATTTGGCTGAACGATAATGTGAATTAATTTACCTTTTATTACATCATTTACATGACATGTAATGATGACTGTTACGAAATTTTCAAAGTATATTAATTAGTAAACATGAAATAATGGATTACTCTATGAATATATATCCAATCATAATGAAAATTTATGAGTAGTTTTGACTCGCTGAATAACTTTACTTAATCTCTCAAGTAAAATTTTAAAATATAAATTGAAAAATTGCTCATATATCTTGTAAAAATTTATATACAAGTAATTTCGATGCTGAACAACTTTACTTAGTCTTTCAAGTACAATTGCTAAAATAATATTTTAAATATAAATGAAAGTTAGTATACAAATATTCATTAAAACCTTTAGATAAAACCTATTAAATAACTTACTTGGACTTTTATAAATAATTTCTTATAATCAAAGTCTCAAAGTATTTAAAGTATTCAAATTATGTTTTAAAACTTCTGTAAAGCAAGTATTTAATAACCCTTCCTTAAAGTATTTTAATTTCCAAAGAAATAAGTTTAATTTTATTTTATTTTTATAAGAAAGTCCAAAAATTATTTTAGTAAAAGACGAGAAAAATATTCAAAGATAAGTAAGTGATCATGTAATTTACATTGATGATAAATTTGGTTTCATCTTACATTCAATACCAATACTTGAAACTTCATTGACGAAACATGTGAATACTATAGAATATTTTAAGATAATTAAGCCACTTAATGCAAATATTCTTTCTTCTTTGGTAAATATAAAAATATTAGAATTGGATGGTAGATTTCAATTACGTGATACTGCATGGGATGGTTTACAAATTTTAAGAACTAGCGATGATGTGATGTTCCAATAAAATTTTTAGCAAATGATTACACAACTCAGGATAAAATTGAAAACAGAAGACACTAAATCAATTTATCAAAACTGTCCAAAGCTTAAGTATCTTAAGCTTCGTTTAAAAATAATAATCTTTTAGAATTGGATAATTTATTAATTAAATGTCAACGTTTAAATGGATTATTTTTGTTTGTAAAGATATACTTCATTGGAAGAATTTATTTAAAATATTAGCTAAATCATCACCAATTACTTTGTATAAATTTAAATTTTCTTCTTATGATATGGAATTTGAAACTTTAAAATTATTTTTTGAGGATTGGAAAGGTAAACATCCTATGTTATTACAATTAAATCGATTGAGTATTTTGTTGAAAGATTTGATAGAATAATATAAAACGGAAGGGATAATTAAAAAATATCGTAATTTGGATGGAAAGGGTGAAGATTTTGAATGGATTTAATTTAATGGATTTTAGTTTTTTAATTTTTATTTATTAGCTTTATTATTATTTTCGTATTATTTAATTTTATTGATGAAAATAAATATTATTTTTTTTTTTATCATAAGAACTATCGTTTGTTTCCATAATATTTTTTTTTAAAAAAAATGAATCATTAAAATCAGTTGATTGATAAAATATTCACAATTTACGGTTGTAAAAGACATGTAAGATTAATATTACAATAATAAATATTTTATAAACTATTTTAATACTGTTTTTTTAATAACAAAATTTTATTTTAGAATGATTGAAAATATTATGTTATATTTTTTAAAAAAATTGACCGAATTTGCTGCTTCAGATCGATGAAAAACCTAGTTATAGTGATATTCTAAAGAACTGTGATTAATTTCTGCTTTAAGTCACATAATACTTCGTTCATTTTTTCCTTTTGACGAATGAACTGTCTCCTTCCGTCGGGTAAAAATCAAATTTTTTTATGCAACAACAAATATCGAACCATGTAATTATGCTCGTTTGTAACTATTTAATTAATAATCCTTATATATTATTTTTCTTCAAATACAGAATAATTAAAGTCGTAAACTTAAAGTAACATTAACATTATAAATAATAAAGTTACAAAGCCATTTATTACATTTGAGCATAAAATACCTAAATTTGTCTTAATCCGCCAAACTTTGACGAAGAGAAAAATTTTAAATCTATTTTAAAAGAATTGTAAAATTAATTGCCATTGATGTAAACAAAAGTTTCGTTATTATGGGAGGATGTCGTATCGTACTGTATCTATGAGTTAGTATAGTTTTAAATCTTCATTATTGAATTTTTATATGGTATCATATATAGATTTGGTAATGCACATCACAATAGTATCACAATGTAGCAAACTGGAACGTATTTATTTCTTGAAAATTGCTTGTAACAGCTACTGTGACATTTTTGATAACTTGAATAGAAATAAACATATAAAACGGAAATCTCTTTTATTGAATTGAGTTATGCAATGCACTGTACAACGAAAAATATATAATAATCAAGAGACCATTATTGGTACACGATATAATTACAACAGTGTCAGATATCAAGCTCCTTCAAACTAAATATTTATTTGCATTAAAAAGCATGTACAGAAACAGCCAGATAAGAAAAGAATAAATTCCAGATCAAATGCACTAATTTTTACGTGATTTGTTCATCTTTCTTGCTTCATTTACGGTCGCTATTGCTGTTGTTCTCTAAAAGATATAACAAACTTTTAATAAGAGGTCACTACTCCCTTTTTCCATTATTGTATTTCCCTTAGACGTTGACGAAGATTTTTATTTTTCTTTTTCCTGTCTATTTTTTCTTAATGAATTCGTGACTTCTACAAGTTCACTTTTCTTGTAATTATCACGATTTCAATACATATTGACCATCCCTTTATCGTAAATGTGATAAAATCTAATAAAGTGTATATCTGATATTAAGCAATTTTCTTTATCAAAATATAATTTCTATTCAAATTTGTGGCTCCGTCCATGGCGGTGACCTACGTGACAAATCAATACATTTAATCACCTTATAATCCAGTGATTTTACGACACTTAAACCAATGAAACTATGTTAAATTATTTTTCTAACTCTCTCTTATTATAGAGATATTCTTTCTCTTCCTCTATTATATTGTTAATAACTTTCATAATCACGGATAAACAATATTACTTCCTTTTATATTTTTCAATTGAAGATAATATATTAACGAATTGTTTTTTGAGCCTGCGATTTCTATAAGTTTTTTTTTTATAATAAAATTTAGCAATAATTATCTTATTTACATATGATTCATAATTTAGTAGAATTTAGGGTTACACTGCTCAAATTATGATGTTTGATTGTGTAATTATTTAGCCACAGCCAAAGACTTATTTGGCTATTGACAAATTGGTCTACAAAAATGTTGCACCAATACTTTTTATTATTACACAAAAAAAAAAATATATAAAATAAATTTTTTTTTTAAAACATCAATAATTTAAAAATTATGTCATCCAACTTATTAGATGAACCCGTCACTAAAAAACGTAAATTAGAAATCAATATTTCTATAGATGATGAAAATTTATTAAAAAATTTTTTAAAAAATTTTTATCATAAAATTATTGAAACGAATGATTTTAATAATTTTGAAAAAAATTCATTTGAATGGATAAAATTTTATTTTGAAATTAATGATGATAAAAATCCAAAAAAAATTCTTGAATTAATGAAGAATCATGAACAAAGTAAATTTTGGTTTACAAGTCTTATTGGATTTTTTTATCAACTTGGTATTGGTTGTGATTTAAATAGGAAAAAGGCAATGGAATTATATCATTTGGTTGTTACTAATGAAATTGTAAAAGATAATGTTGATACATTATTTGATTTATTAAGAAATGAAAATATTATTATTGGAAAATATTTATTATCATTATTTTATTATAAAGATATAATCATAGACATAGAAGGTTTTAATTATAATCGTAATAGAAAGGAAATCAATGAGCAAAATGAATTAATGAAGCTTGTAAAATTAGCTAAAAATGATGATTTAGATGCACAATATAACTTAGCATTATGTTATCAAAATGGAAATGGTGTTGAAATTAATTATAAAAATGCCTTAAAATGGTTTTTAAACTCTGCTGAAAAAGGAAATAAAGATTCACAATTTAATTTAGCTATTTATTATATGGACGGATTGGGAATACAAAAAGATGAAGAAAAAGCATTTGAATGGTTCTTAAAATCTGAACAAAATGAACATCTAGTTAATCAAAATAAAAATGAAAGGGATGAATTTGAAAAGCAATTAAAATTTGCAATAGCAAATAATTCAACAGCTCAAAACTATTTAGGATATTGTTATCAGTATGGTAAAGGAATATATAATAATGAAAAGAAAGCATTTGAATGGTATTTGAGATCAGCTGTTACAGGATATGCTGAAGGACAATGTAATTTAGGAAATTGTTATCGATTGGGTAAAGGAATTGATAAAGATGAAACAAAAGCATTTGAATGGTATTTAAAATCTGCTATTGCTGGATGTGCTGAAGGGCAATGTAATTTAGGAAATTGTTATTATTATGGTAAAGGAATTGATAAAGATGATACAAAAGCATTTGAATGGTATTTAAAGGCGGCTGAAGGTGAAGATGCAATGGCACAAAATAATTTAGGAGGTTGTTATCAATTGGGTAAGGGAATTTGTAAAGATGCAACAAAAGCATTTGAATGGTATTTGAAATCAGCCGTTGCAGGATGTGCTTTAGGACAATGCAATTTAGGATATTGCTATTATTATGGTAAAGGAATTGATAAAGATGATACAAAAGCATTTGAATGGTACTTAAAAGCAGCTGAAGGTGAAGTTGCGGCAGCACAAAATAATTTAGGAAACTGTTATCGACTTGGTAAAGGAATTGATAAAGATGAAACAAAGGCATTTGAATGGTATTTGAAATCATCCATTGCTGGATGTATTCAAGGGCAATTTAATTTAGGATATTGCTATCAGTATGGTAAAGGAATTGATAAAGATGAAACAAAAGCATTTGAATGGTACTTAAAGGCAGCTGAAGGTGGAAATGAATTGGCTCAAAGTAAAATTGAAGACTACCAATTTAGTAAAGGGATTGATAAATATTGATAAAGCAGCTAATTTGTGCAAAAACTATAGATAATGGAACAAAAAAAGCAAAGTTAAATAATATCATATCATATATTAAGTATTAGTTACCTAGGATTATAATTTATATTGAATTAATGATTTATTTTTCTTTTACAAATATTAATAAACCATTGTATTTGTTTTTTAAAGAAAAGAATGTTTTTATTAGAATATGAAATAAATTTTTATTTTATCATTTTAAACCAAATTTCTGCATACTAAGTGAGAATTTTCTATACAACATATTGAATTTAATATATATTATTTATAATACATAACCTAACTCTTAACAATACAAAAAATAATAAACTTAAGAAGATTAATCATTGCCCGTGAATTAGTACTATATAGTATTTTTTAATTATTCCTTCTGATTTATAATTTTCCGCCAAATTTAATATTTGCTTTTTGACGTTTTCTTCATAATAAATTTGTAACAACATAGAATGTCTGCCTCATCAACATACTGTAAAATCCATTTAAATATTGAAAATTAATAAATAATTTTCAAATTCTCTAATATTACTATTTCTAATCAATAGTTTAAGATGCAAATGTATCGTTCTTATACGTGTATGACATACAGTTCTTTCTTATACAACCTATATGTAAACAAATATATATTGTATAAGAAAATAGCACCTGATCGTATAAGAACGATACATTTGCGTTTAAGATACTTGATGTTTGGACAATATTGATAAATAGCTTGAATTATTCTTTATTTTTGATCTTATTATGAACTAATTATCGATTCTTATTTCAAAAGATATTTTCTTATCTTTCAATTAAACTACTTAAAGCTTTTATTCGTACATAAACTTGTAAAAAAGGTAAAGATAAATTCAATAAATTCACTAAACAATGCCTCTTTAAATCAATTTCACAATCCAATTCTAATACTTTTACAAAGGATGAAAGGATATTAGTGGCAAGTGGTCTAATTATCTTAAAATATTGTATAGTATCTGCACGTTTGACTATAAAAATTTCGAGTATTATACAAAATGATTCATCAATATTGCCGTACGGATTCTCGGGTAGAAGACTAATATTAAAAAAAACTATTTTGTGTTTCAATTAATCTAACAATTCCATAAATGTTATTATTCATCCTTATTCCTGTTAATCCATCTAAAACATTATCATTTATACCAGTTTTACAACTAAGAAATTTCTGAAAGGTAGCATTCAGCTCAAGAATAAGATGAATTTGATAATCAAACCGATAGGGTATATAAAGTGTGTAAAATTTGTATTTTCGTTAATAAAAAAGTTTAATTAAAATTTAAATGTTTACAAAAGCTACTGTAATGTAGGTCTCATGAATTTGTCAGAAAGTCAATGTCTTGATATAATATTTTTTTTTTTGAATCATTCGATAAATGTGAAATGATTACTTTCAATTATAATTTCTCGTTATTGTTGTAACAACTTGTATTACATGATTGTTTGTGATAGTAAAGATGAAATTATAACACTCACGGCGCGAAACAGTCACCAATTTCGTATTAAAAGAAATTCACGTGATAATAATTTAATTGTTTCATTTGATGTTAACAGTCAAAATTAATTTTTCTTCAACGTTATTTTTTATTAATTTAATCATATATGGGATTTTCCTCAACATTTGTTTTTTTTATAAGATCTTCTTAAAAGCAAGGTTTTTCAAGGTTATAAGATTAGTTATCTAAAATGGTTTTTAAATGTAAAAATGATTTTTTAATAATGAAATTTATTATCAAAAAACTGAGTAAAGATTAAAGAAACTGAAGGGTTAATCAAGAAAAATCAGAGATTCGCGCAATAACTTCTTTAAGATTAAAATAATACCTGATCAATAAAACAACTATTTCTTAGCAATTTAAAGAAGTTTGTAGAAAAGAAAGTACCACAGATACATGATCATAACCAAAAAAATCAATTGCTTTTTTTTGAAGAAAAAAACAATTATTTATTTAGAAAATAAACTACATCAGCTAATATATATAATATAAATTTAATATGCTCATAAAACTTTTATTATTCGTATTATATAATAATCAAGAATAAACACTAAATATATAACAATTTAAAAAGTTATATTTTACAGTTAAAGTGTTGCAAATATGTTTATTTATTATTTCTAATTATATATGATCACTTTGAGTTTTTAAAACTTTTTAAACTTTTCAAGTTACTAAGATTAGGACATTCATAATACTGACCACCACTTATATTGCAATATCCAGAGGTACCAAGATCAAAATTATTAAAACAACATCCATTACAACAGCCAGTTAGGAGATACTCAACATTCCGCCTGATGAGAAAGACATCATATACAGTATAAGGAAGTTAGGAGAGAATTTAAAATGGGTATTTTTTTTTTTGTTTCTTAACTTTTATTCTTTATTCTTTAGAAATTTAGTAGAAAATGTGGAATTTGACTGAAAGTTTTATTATTATATATGGGAGTAGAGATATTGAAAAAAGATGGTATTTATATAATTAAGAATATTGAGAATATAAAAATGAGTCAAAATTAATAAATTAAACACAATTAACGTCATACGCCAGTTTATAAATCAATATTTGTTCAACATGAAATTTTATCATAATTCATTTTTCAATTTTCAATAATCATGTATCCAAGATTACAATTTGACTTGCTAATATCTAGTTACAAAATGGGCTTCTTTAAAAGGAAAATGGATACAAGTGGGTATACATTTTCTAATCGTGTAATCGTGCCATCGATTTCAAAAAAAATCATTTTATTTTTTATTAGTCACAGTCACACAGTTTAATTGTATAAAATACATCTGCTCTGTTGAATCATAATATCATGTGTAAAAAAATTATGATACTTATATTAAATTATATTTCAGCAAGGTTTTTGCGCAAATACTATTTTATTATTGGGTATTTTTGCAGAGTAACATGATGCTATATATATGTGAGTGGAGGCATAGCGTGCTTACTGTACTGTAAGCTTGTGGGTAACAGCTTTTTCTTGTTTCGCCTTATGGCTTCTTTTCCCCAAAATCCCTCGAATAATATTCCTGTTAATATCAAATTTAAATTCTTGTGTCAAATATTCTAAAAATAAATTTTAATTTCATTACAAAATATCTCATAAAGATATAAAATAAATAGAAAAGAAGAAATTTACTGTTATTGTTTAATTTGTTTTTTAATGCTTATTTCAATATCAAATTCGTCGAATGAATTCAAATTATTAATTATTTCATGGATTTACATCTAGTAACTTTCATTTCATACTGTGGCAAATTATACAATAGATAGCAATTATAGTGAAAATTTGATGAAATTACTATCTTTTTATTGTGTAATGGAGGAGGAAATTTTGGAACCTTTTTATGGATTCGGTAGCGCAGCAGCAGATCAAATTTACAATTTCGTTTTATTATTATTATTATATTATTATTTTTTTTGTGATATATAATACAACGTTTTTAAAATAAAAAATCAAATATAATACTGTACAATGTACATTATTAAAATATTTGCAATAGAAACAATAAAATGTTGTGATTATGTTCTTTCGACAAAAAGCAAGATTTAATAATTCTCGCAAATAACAAACATTTATATAATGAAATTTCAATGATCCAATATAGTTACAGCAGAAATCAGAATAGGAATATTTAAATCATACATAAACTTTCTATTTTTTTAAAATTAATTAATAGACTATCTCTGAAGAAGTTCTTATGGAACTCAGTTTGTCCAATGAATAATAAGTGTTTATTGTGAAGAATTCCATGGGACGTTTCCGAAAAATTTTTTTTTGGTAGATCGGCATAACAAAACAAAGCCTTTATACCAAATTAAGTAATGGAATTCTAAAATTCACCCCATTCAGGGATCATCAAAGGTTATAACCTTAATTTCAACCTAACAACTGCAAGGTTATAACCTCCCATGGGCAGCCCATGGGATTAGATTGGACAATTGTAGTCCGTCCTATCTAAAAATAAGAACATTAATGTCCTTGTTTTTTCGGACCAGAATGGTTCGTTCTATCTAAAAAGGAGGCATTAATGTCCTTGTTTTTACGGACCAGTATAGTCCATTCTATCTAAAAAGAAGGACATTATTGTCCTCATTTTTGCGGATTAGCATGGTCCATTTTATCTAAAAAGAAGGACATTATTGTCCTCATTTTTGCGGATTAGCATGGTCCGTTCTATCTAAACAAGGAGGGCATTAATGTCCTCATTTTTGCGGACCAGTGTAGTCCGTTCTATCTAAAAAGGAGGGCATTAATGTCCTCATTTTTGCGGACTGGCGTGGTCCGTTCTATCTAAAAAGGAGGACATTAATGTCCTCATTTTTGCGGACTGGCGTGGTCCATTCTATCTAAAAAGGAGGACATTAATGTCCTCATTTTTGCGGACTGGCATGTCTATTTTATCTAAAAAGGAGGACATTAATGTCCTTGTTTTGCGGACCAGAATGATCCATTCAATCTAAAAAGGAGGACATTAATGTCCTTGTTTTTGCGGACCAGAATGATCTGTTCAATCTAAAAAGAATAACATTAATATCCT
>QKYT01000680.1:23164-58093 GCA_003550305.1 Glomus cerebriforme
TTAACATTTCATTATTTATTACAATTTAAATTATTTTTGACATAAATATAATATATGTCTAGATGTCAAGTTTGTAATTATTCATAATAGAGATTTATTTAATCATGTTTATCTTTGTAAATTTAAGAAATAAATTATAATAAAAAAATTTTTTTTTCGTTAAATCGTGGTCACGTGATTAAAAATATTGGTTTTATTGGCTAATTTGTTTATAACATGTGATTGTATTTGTGTTTTTTGTATTACGAATATTTATTGCAAATTTTTATGCAGATCATTTTTTTTGAAAACCGCAATAATTGCTATTTAAACTTTGAACTTTGTTCTAGAAATTGAAAAATGGTTAGTTTCTTCGCAAAACTTACCTTTTAACGTTTCTTCTTTTTTCTTTTGTAGGTCTCTCAATCTTCGGTCCAATACTGGAAAGTGGAAAACGGTAAGTTTCTTCATGAAACTTACCATTTTTTTTTGTTTTTTTTAGAAACGCTTATTAACATTTCTTTTCTTTTCTTATAAGTTCTCTGAGCTCTTCGGTCTGGAATGGGAAGGAAAACGGTAAGTTTCTTCGCAAAACTTACCATTTTTTTTGTTTTTTTTAGAAATGCTTATTAACGTTTCTTTTTTTTTATTGTAAGTTCTCTGAGCTCTTCAGTCTGGACTGGGAGGGGAAAATGGTAAGTTTTTTTGTGAAACTTATCATTTTTTTCATTTTTTTTTAAAGAAACGTTTCTAACGTTTCTTCTTTTCTTTTCTCTATGCTTTTGGTTCAATACTGGAATCAGAACGGTAAGTTTCTCAAGTTTCTTTGAAAAACTTACCATTTTTTTTTGGGTTTCTTTTATTAGAAACATTTCTAATGTTTCTTTCTCTTTTCTTTTGTAGATTCTCTTGGCTTTCAGATTAGTACGTGAAATTGGAAACGGTAAGTTTTTTTGTAAAACTTGCCATTTTTTTTCTTTTTTTTAAAACGCTTTCTAATGGTTCTTTTTCTTTTCTTGTAGACTCTTCTTCAGTTTGGGTTACTTGGAATTAGGAAATGGTAAGTTTCATAATGAAACTTACTGTTCTTTTTTTTTATTTTTTTAAATAGAAANNTTTNTAACGTTTCTTCTTTTTTCTTCTTGTAGGTTCTTGGATTTCATTTCGGGTATGAAAGTTTCTTCGCAAAATTCCCATCTGATGTATTTACTTAAAAATCGTTAGTAAAAATGGTACTAATACTTCTTTTTTTCATTTTTTTTGTAGGATCAGATTTTTTGTCAATTTCAACTTGAAAATCTGGTAAGTTTCAAAGTTGAAACTTCAAACCTTTCTTTTCAGAATGTAAATTTCATAACGAAACTTTATTTTTTTTTATTTTTTTAAGAACATTCTAACTAAACGTTTCTTCTTTTCTTGTAGGTTTGCTCCTAGACTTGAGAAACCAAAACGTAAGTTTTGTAACATTCATTTCATTATGAAACTTCATTTTTTTTTGGTTTTTTCTTTAAGAAATAATCTAACTGAATGTTTCTTTTTTTTGTAGATTTATCTCTGGGGATTCAGGATCAGAAACATAAGTTTCATAACGTTCATTTCATTACGAAACTTCATTTTTCATTTTTTTCTTTCTATAGAAATATTCTAACCGAACGTTTCTTCTTTTTTTTTGTAGATTCAGCTCTGAGGATTCGGGATTGAAAATGTAAGTTTCGTAATATTCATTTCATTACAAAACTTTGTTTTTCATTTTTTTTCTATAGAAACGTTTTAACTGAATGTTTCTTCTTTTTTTTGTAGATTTAGCTCTAAAGATTTGGAATTGGAAATGTAAGTTTTGTACTGTTCATTTCGTTATAAAACTTCATTTTTTTTTTGTTTTTTTTCTTTAAGAAACATTCTAACTAAATGTTTCTTCTTTTTTTTTGTAGATTTGGCTCTGGAAACAGAAACTAAAATATAAGTTTCATAATGTTCATTTCATTATAAGCTTCGTTTTCTATTTTTTTCTTTGTATAGAAATGTTCTAACTAAACGTTTCTTCTTTTCTTTGTAGATTCAGCTCTGGAAATGGAAAAGAAACGTAAGTTTCATAACGTTCATTTTATTACAAACTTCATTTTTCATTTTTTTTCTTTGTATAGAAATGCTCTAACTGAACATTTCTTTTCTTTTGTAAATTCGGCTCTGGAAACAAAAACTGAAACGTAAGTTTTATAAAAATGTTTTATTATGAAACTTAATTTTTTCATTTTTTTTCTTTATTAGAAATGTTCTAACCAAATGTTTTTCTTTTTTTTTGTAGATTAGGTTTGTTTCTTGAAATTTGGGTTTTTGGAAATCAGAAACGTAAGTTTCGCAACTTAGCTGCGAAACTTAGTTACATTTTTGTAAGTTTTGAGTTTGGATATCAGAATTATAGTATAGCATAGTTAGTATATCTAGGAAGAATTTGTAATTTAATACATTTTTAATAAATGAAAGTAGTTTAAATATAATAAAATCAATTAACAATGCTTTTATTTATTAAATGTAATTAATATATGCTAAAATCTGTATTGTTATATATGTTTTTTAACATTTTTATATGCATTTTTCAACTAATAATATGTGTTTTTCAACTAATCTAGTGTTGTTATATGCATTTTTAAACTGCTACTGTATGTTATTATACATCTAAAAAAGTGTTGCACAACACATTTTTAATCAAGGGTTCATTACGCAACACTTTTTTGGTGTTGAGCAACACATGGCATATGTTTATACTTTATATGCCTGTTTAAAACTTCCTGATGATCTTATTGCAAATATTAATAGAGGATTAGAATGAATTAAAAATTATATTAGAGAAGTTAGTACACTTATGTAGAATCCTACCAATATTATAGGTAATATCAGAGGCTCATTAAATACTATTTAGGTTACTTTGCAAAACATTACAACTGAGAGGAATCAATATCAGAACCTATTAAATGATTCAATTTGGCAGATAGATGATCTTAAAAATCAGTTAAATGATAGTAAAAATCAGAATTTACAATTACAATGTTTATTAGATAAATCCTGAGTTCAGGCTGAAAGAATTATGCAGATGCATACAAATGCTTTAAATAATGAAATGGAAGCATATAGAGAGTATTGGCAATTAGCTCAAAATAGGCAAGAGTGTATTAGCAAATTGTTATATAAAAATTTTGTCTTCTGATTATTAATTCAGCATAAGAGTAACAAGTTACATTTTTCTATATAGAGGATGTATACGTAATTTATAGAATGTATTCGTCATTTTGACACTAAATACAATAAATGCGTTTAACTTATTAAAAAAAAAATTCAGTATAAGAATACTCAAATTGCTGAGCTTAGAAAAATCTTACATAGATTAACTGTATGCTATAATAATGATATAGAACGCTAGAGAAGAAAGCATGCAGGTTTTATTTTCCAGATACAAAATCAGAGCCTATTATTTCATGAGGTAAATCTATTATTTTTTTTTGTATTTTTTTTTTAATATTTTAAATTAATTAAACTTTATTAACTTTTACCAGACAATACAAATCATTACATGCCTTTTGAATGTTCAGAATAACCCATCTAATATATAATATATAAGTATAGCAGGATATCTGTCTTCAAAATTTCATAGTTTAGCTAGTAAAGATCTAGCAGATTATATAAGAAATTTGCATCAATGGTGTGAAGCTTTTTCTAACCATGATCTAAATGCAGGTTATCAACATTAAATTCATATTGATGGATTTTTTAAATCAGGTTTAAAAGATTATGCAAAAGATTAGTATGAAACTAAAATTAAGGACAAAAATTGGAAATTGCAAAATATTAGCAATAATACTAGTCTTGCAAATATTGGTGCCTGCTTTTTACATTTAGTACCTTTAATTGACGGCTAAAATGAGTAAAAAAGTAAGTCTTAATTTATAGAATCTAATTAAATATATTAAACTGAAATTTTTACCATAAAAACTTCAATTTTTTGCAGTTTTGCTAGTATAGTTTCTGCATCCAGCTATTTGTAAATAGAATACATTAAAATAAAGTAAATAAAATTAATACTAGATAAAAACATAAATACAAACATCTTTAGTAGGTTCAGTAAGATCATTAGAAAGCTCAATAATTGTTTGAGTTGTTTCTTTATAAGTTAAAGTTAGTTCAGATGTGATCTCAATAGGCAAATTACTTTATTCTAACGTGATTGACTTTAGACATATAGTAATATGGAGTTTTAAATTTGTATTAACGTCTGTATTGCTTGCTGACAAAACTTTTTTCTTGTTTTTAGAAGTTATTGAAGTCATTATTAATAAATTTAAATGCAAGACTGTAAAAAATGCGTATTCAGAACACTTGGATCATCATTTTTTTTGATCTGTTAATCTGATTATTAATCTGATTTTTAAATGAATTTGATTGGCTAAAAAATTTTGTGAAAATCAGATCAGATCAGAACGGAACAGAAATAAACAGGACTACTGGAGAAGATATGATCATCAATCTTATCTTGCATCACCATAAAAAAATTACTATCACATGACCGGTAATATTTAATGTCACCTGACACGTAACTGGCAACATTGCGTTTTTATTAAATATCTAGAATTTTTTTGTATGATAAAAATTATTTGTCATGCCCTATTTGGCATGAGGTTGGCCCTTTGGTTGTGATAGAAGGAAGATTCACAAATTTATAAAGAATTATATAATCAGCTCATAAGTGTATCATATAATTTCACATGCTTATGCATATTTAATTAGTAAATATTATATAATAATGATTTTTTTATGGTGATGCAGGAGTAGTTGTGATCACATAACCAAAATGTATGATAGGTTATGCCGATTTTACTGTTTGATATGTGTAGTGCATGTTTTTAAAAAAACACATATAAGTCAAAATTTACAACAAAAATCTTCTTTG
Source organism: Glomus cerebriforme (assembly GCA_003550305.1). Taxonomy (NCBI): domain Eukaryota; kingdom Fungi; phylum Glomeromycota; class Glomeromycetes; order Glomerales; family Glomeraceae; genus Glomus; species Glomus cerebriforme. The sequence goes on from QKYT01000680.1 coordinate 28,086, forward strand.
TCACTCTAAGTAAACTTGCAGAGTAATCAAAAATACACTTCTAAACATAATTTCAAAAAGTAAAAATAGTTTATTAAAGTCTTTTTTTTAAGAAAATAAATTTTTTGTAAAAAAATTATTGCAGCTCATGTACCAAACATTTTGTTGATCATTTCTAAAAAAGTATTTTAAAGTACAATATATCCAGTGTAATCTGTTACACATTTCAGTTGTGCGTTATGCACATCCCCAGTTTTCAATTTTTACTATTTATTTCAGGAACTTAGAATTTTTTCAAGGTGTGAAAATCTATTCATCACATGTTAGTTGTCATATTCTTAATTTTAGCCAAAACTTTACGCTAGCTGGAAATTTCTTTTATGGATATTTAGGTAACATTACACATTCCAAAAAAAGGATACGTCTAAAGCGGAGCAGAATCACGTGATTTTTGTAAAATTTTTGGCCAGAATTATGGCATTAAGAAATTATGCATGTGACAAATAACAGGTGATAAATAGGATTTCATCTATTGAAAAAATTTTAAGTCCCTAGAATACTTAGGAAAAATGGAAAATGAAGACGTGATGTAGGAGTGACAGATATGTTCTATAATCACATGATTCTGCTCCGCTTTAGACGTTCTCCAAAAAAAGCAATTTTATTTCTCTTCAAAATTGAAATTTGGATTACACAAAATCCCAAATAAGGGGACGTCTAAAGCGGAGCAGAATTATGTAATCATAGTGCATATCTGTCACTTTGCATCATACCTTCATTTTCTATTTTTCCTAAGTATTCTAGGGATTTAGAATTTTTTCGATAGTGAAATCCTATTTATCACCTGTTATTTGTTACATGCATAATTTCTTAATGCTATAATTTCGGCCAAAAATTTTACGAAAATCACGTGATTTTGCTCCGCTTTAGACGTATCCAAATAAGGAAATTATTTGTCGATCACTTAAATTTTGGCCGGAATTACCGGAATTACCAAATTTGAAAACACCGGTGATGATCATCACTGGTAATAAATAGCAAACTTCAAATTATAATTATAAATACAGTATATATTGTATATATATGAAGACAATATTAAATGTGATATTTTTATAGACTGATATTAGATATTTTGTAAACAAATATTCTTTTTTCTTTTTTATTTAAACCAATTTTATAGTTTAAACTGCAACTTTTTTTATAATGAACTGTAAATATACTTGTATTTTTTTTTACAAACTCAATAGTAAGTTCTGAAATTATAATGCATTATTAACTAATAAAAAACTATTCTTTTTTACTTATTAATTATAAATTTTTATCTTTATTCAGTTTATTGTCTTATATTATTACATATCAAACTAAATGGAATAGTAAGTTAATTTGAATAATAATCTGTTTTAGGTTAATAAAATTCCTATCAGATTATATGCAATTTGAATAACAAGAGAAATTATTTGCCAAACATTTAATCAAATACTTTTAGAATAATACCATTTTATCAATAGATCATTCTTGCACTATTTGTTATTCCCAATCTCAACTTGTACTGTTAATACAAGTTTAAATAATTTACAATTTCTTATGATAAAGTCAATCCTCCATCAACAATAAGAACCTTAAAAAAAACAAATATTATATTAGCAAAGTTCATTAAATAAAATATTTGTAAATAAAACCAACCTGTCCAGTAATATATTCAGCTTTTGCAAAATACAATGCAGCTTCAGCTACCTCCTGTTTTATTATGGATTTAATAATTTATTTATTTTAACAATAAATTATGTTAATATTTAATTTACCTCGGGTCTTCCAAATCTTTGCATCAATATTTTATTTTTGTAAGATTCCTTGACGTTTTCAGACATCACTTAAAAAATAAAAATAAATATTTAATACAATAAATTCTAAAATTTATTAATACTGACTTACTTGAAATCATATCTGTTTCAATAAATCCAGGAGCAATAACATTTACACGAATATTTTTTCGTGCAATCTCTTTAGCCAATGACTTTGAAAATCCTTAAACGAAAATATAAAATATAAAAAATTCTTATAACATAAATAAAATAAAAATAGTAATGACGAAATACCAATAACTCCAGCTTTTGAAGCACTGTAAATGGATTGTCCACTATTTCCATGTAATCCAACGACACTTGATATATTAATTATGCATCCTAATAAAATAGATATCAATTTTAATTATAAAAAAAAAATCATAACTATTTACTATTGTACCTCTTCTCGCTTTGATCATTAGTTTAGAGATGTGACTACACATATAAATTGTTCCGAGAAGATTTGTTTTGATAATATCATTAACTTCTTGTTCTTTAAGTTTAACAACAAGCGAATCATGCGATACTCCTAAAAAAAAGTATATTATTTGTTAATAATCGTATATTAAACAAATGTTGAGAAATTCAACTAACCTGCAGCATTAATCAAATAATCAACTTTTTGAAGTTTCGAAATATTCTATGAAAAAATATATATGATAATATTTTTTTAAAATAAATAAATAGAAATTTGTTTTCTATGAAAAAGAGAGAATTAAAAAAATTGATATATTACTATGACAACTTTTTCAATTTCTGTAGGAATTCTTAAATCACATTCATATCCTAAATGATTATTATCTACTTCAAAATTTTTATCTAAATATTTTCTTGCTTTTTCAATCATTTCTTTATTACGTCCGATCAAAACACATCTTGCACCATTTTGTGCAAATTTTTGTGCGATAGAATATCCTATTCCACGCGTTCCCCCTGTTATAACTGCTAATTCGTCTTTAAAAGGTTTGATCTGAGCTACATTACAAAAAAAAAATGAGGTTTTTTAAGATTAAATCAAATCTAAGTTATCGTTTAGGACGAACATTTTTTTTTTACCTTGATTAATCGAGGAAAATTTTTTTGTGAAAAATTTATACATGATAGAAATTGAGAAACAAAAAAAAAAAATATATATATATATTATAATTTTTATTGTATTGGTTACACAAGATGATATAATCTGTCGATCATAGCCATTCTAAATAATTTACGTAATATTTAATTTAAATATTAAAGTATATTTTCCAAATCTAAAATAAAAGTTGTTAATAATAACCTATTTGGTAATAAAGAGCCTATACATAATTAATACCTTTAAATATTATTCACAAGCCAATTTAGCATCAAAACTTGTCAAAGCAATAGCAAAAGCTTGGAGTGGACACATAGGATACATGAAATCCATTGTAAATGTATCCTCCTCAACACGTCCAAACTGCATTATAATATAATCCACTTAAAAATTTTTTGTTAGTAAAACCTTCAACTTAAGTTGTAAAGAAAAATAAAAAAAGTGAAATTAAGAATAAACATACAATCATTATCATGTACAATTTGGAAATTTTTCACCGAAGCTAAAGTAACTCTTCCATTAAAATTTAACACATATGATTGTGTTTCTATAATAGTACAGAATAAATTATTAAATAAATAATACAATTAAAACAAATTTGTTTAAATATCTTTATAATTTACCTTCATTCCATTGTGGAGACTTGTTGTGTAATACTAAAATATCTCTGTGATCTCCATTTTTGAACTTCCCAATCAATGTTTGTGCATCCTAATTTACAAAAATAACAATGAATTAACAAAAATGCAAGGGAAAAGATTGATTTAAAACAATTCTTACTGTTTCTGGCCTAAATTCTGGTCTTTCCCCATTCCTTGTCATTCCTATCAATAAGACAGTCATTTTTCTGGGACCTTTAAATCCAAGAATATTGGGATCCTATAAGAGGATATTAGAAAAAAAAATTATTTTGTTTTTATAAAAAAAAATGTATTTTACGGGGAAAAAGACTTACGTAAACAACGGCACCTAATTCTTCTCGAACAGGTAAATCCGATAAATCCGGTTCACGTTTAAATGGGTTTCGTCCATTCGAATATATAGCAAAAGCTGTACCCAAGAAATTAGATCTAAAAATAAAAAATAAATAAATGAATGAATGAATAATTTTTTTTAAAAAATAAAATTGATACTTACCTAACTTTACCTACAACACTTTTAGCTACATCAAGCCGATCTGTTGTTATAACATAATGAGAACTTTTACTTTTTTTTCTTTTTCTAGCAGCAAGAAGAAATATTCTTGTTTCTTCTCCATTTTCTGCGGTATCTTCAATATAAAGTTCATATTGAGGATAGAATTTTCCAAACCCATCTTTACTACGAATTATTTTACATTGAACCTTTTGACCTTGTGGAACAGGACTAAAAACTAATTAATCAAGTGATAATATAAAGAATAGCAAAGAAATTTTAAATTAATTAAATTAAATTTACTTCATGACAAAATCAATCACCTCTTTCTCCGTCATCTGTTCTCGCGTTTTTTGTAATCTAAAAAGTGTTATCATTTGAGCAGTTGGCCTATTTATAACTATAGCTCTCAAATGTTCTACAGGACCAACAGTTTGAGATAATGTAGCGGTGGATTCATCAAATGAAGAATTTGCATAAGCAGATCGCTATAAAGAACACATGAAAAGTATCAGAATTTGGTTATATTTAATCTAACATAGTCCATAATTTCAAAAAATACCTCATCTCTTGATGTATCAACAGGGTCTTCATCTAATTCAACCTGGTCGTCGGAAGATTCATCATCAGAATTATCAATTGCAAGGTTATTAATTGCTGATATTATTGATGGTGATAACTCTCCCGTCTCTAAATGTTTTAGAAATAGTTACGTATTATTATTTTGATAATAAATCAATTGTTGATCATTTACCTTCAATTCCCACATTTGGAATTTGAAGTGTGTTTGCTCGATTTGCACTTGTTCCAATCTGAGGGTCACCGTTCATATTTTTGTGAACTTTCAATAATTTCAATTTCAAACATAATATTTATTAGTATAAATGTCACTTCAAAGACAAAATATTATTATAATTATACCTCAAAATTTATTACAAATAACCAAAAAACTTTTCACGTTTAGTAGAAGACAACCTAAATCCTAAATTGGATTGGCCAACCTTAAACTTATTACGTAACACAATTTACGCAATAAATATTTTAAAAATGTTAGTAACAGATTGTGGCGATCGAGAGTTTTAAGTTTAATTTGGTACTCGTTTGCAAATGTACTTTAATAGAAAAATTGATGGATCTGCGAAGTCAAATCAAATTTTAAAAAAAAATTCTTTGTATAACATAAAATGTGACACTAAGAATGCGCACCACATATGAAAAAAAAACGGTTGTTTGCAAATGATTGTACTCTTCTTTCATTAATGAATTTAAAACCAAAATTCTGGGAGGTTCGATCGTCGACTTTATTAAAAAATTTTTTTAAAGGAAAATGAGTCTCTTTTGATAATAATAATATCTTTTTAAAAAAACAATAGATATTAGGGCCATTTTCAACTGGAACACGTGAACAGGATTTCGGTGCGGATCCATTAGAAGCTTATGGTATATTAGCACTCAAATAATTTGCTCGTGATAATTCAAAATTGTTAAATTTTTTTTTTTAAAAAAAAAATTTAGGTGGGTTTTCAAATTTGGAATATTCAGAACAAATATTTCCATCAGAATTAGCCAATAATGGAATTGTAAAGTGGGCTAAAATTCAATCAAATGAAGATGGTTCTGTAGGTCCAATTGATTTCCATAATATTAGGTAAAAAAAATATATATACATATATTTATATATTTAGTTAATTATTAATATAGCATTTTTTTTTAAAAAAAAAAATAATAATTAATTAATTACTCAAAGGTGGAATTTTAATAAGAATTCATTGGGATGGTCAATTTCACAATTTCAATTATGGGGCCGAGGATATTTTACTATTCCAGAATCTACAGAACATAAAATTCCAATTCTCATACAGTGTTACAATATTGGGGATTTTTACATTAATGATCAAAGATTTCATGGAGATTGGTATAATTATCGTACATCCTATTATATAATTTATTTAGCAACCAATATTCAATATACTATTAATATAAGAATTGTTAATGAAATTCGAATTTTTGGCGATGAAATTCCACCAAAAATAACTTTTGATTGTGACTTGAGAAAATTGGAATTAGAAGAACTAGGTATTATGTTTTTATATGAAAGAATTATTGTTCCGGATTTAATTAAAGGGACAAAATTTGCTGGAGAGTACATGAGTATCCCAATATTAAATACATTGGAAAATGAATGTGTTAATATTGATAAAATTGAAGTTTTGAATTGTCCTATAAAGGTATTTATCAAAATAATGTTTCATTTTTCGTAGCATATTTTTATTTTGTTCATAAAATCTTTTTTAAAACAGATAACAGCTAAATTAATCCCAACCTCTTATGACTCTTTAACACATGGAATAAGACTTGCACCTTCACAACATCAAAATATCAAAATAAAATTAACTTTAGAAGAACCATATTTTGAGTCATTATTACCATTTTCATTAAAATTTAATATATCTTCAAAGTCATTTCAAGATCATAATAAAAGTTTTTGGATTAAAACCACTAAAGAAATTTTAATCAGATATAAAACTTTAGATGAATTTTATAAATTTACTTTTGAAGATTTTGATGGATCAATACAATATGGTAATCTTTTAAAAAAAAAAACTCTTTAATCAATATATTTGTTTCTTATTATTAAATATTTTATTATATATATATATATTTTTTTTTTAGCTATGATTATGCATCCAAAAAAAAGCAATAAGCCTAATAAATCTCCTATATTAGTAGCATTACATGGAGCAGGTGTTGAAGCTAATGCAGAATTTTGGATTGATGCTTATCCAAAACAAGAATTTTCATGGGTAATATAGAATAAATAAATGAATAATTTATTATAAAATAATATATATATTTTTTTGTTTTATTTAAAACAACTTTAAGATATTGTTGCCTACAGGAAGAACACCATGGGGATATGATTGGCATGGACCAAGTTTATTAAATATTCAATATGCTATAAAAGCTTTAACAAATCCAGCAGGAATTTTTAAAGATTATTTAAAAGATTTTATACCAAATCCAAATAAATTATTTATTTCAGGTAATTATAATATTTTAATATTACTAAAAAAGAATAATTTATTAATTATATTTTAATTAAATATTAATAGGTCATTCTAATGGTGGACAAGGTACTTGGCATTATATATCCCATTATCCTGACTTAGTAATTGCTAGTACACCTGCAGCAGGTTATACTAGTATTCAACAATATGTACCATACTTTTGGAATAGTTATGCATATATAGATCCTATATTAAAAGGAGTAAATATATTTTATATATGGTTTATTTTTTTCTATAATGAATTGGATGTCAAATTTATTATATTTAAAGTTAAACTAAAATTTTATTTAATATAATTAATTTTTTATTATAATAGATTTTGGATTCTTCATTAGCAGAATTTAATAATGATTTATATACTTCAAATTTAGTAAGTAAATAATAAAGATTAATATAAGAAAAAATAATAATAAGTAAAATATTTTTATTTATTTATAGATTAATATACCAATACTAGCAAGAGTTGGAGCAAATGATAATAATGTACCTCCAATACATTCCAGACAGATGGTTAGATTAGTAAATGAACATTCAAATAATCCATTAGCAATAAGGTAAGTTTTTGAAATTTTTATTTAATAATAATCATTATTTTTTTTTAATAAAAAAAATTCATTTTTTTTAGTTTATCAGAAATAATAAATAAAGGGCATTGGTTTGATAACATTATGAGTGATAGTATTATGCAAGACTTTATGAATAAATATTTATCAATTCCTTCTTTTTTTCAAGAAAATATTGAAAATCTTTCTCAATTAACATTATTACAATCGAAAAATAATCTTTTAGTTAAAAATCCTATTTTATTAAGTAAATTTACTATTACATTAATTAATCCTGCAAATTTTGGAAGTAAAGGTGGTATTATAATTAAACAATTAATTATTCCATTTAGGTAAGTAATTTTAAAATAATTAAATGTTTTATTAATTAAAATCTCTCTCTCACATATATATAAAAAAAATGTTAAAAAAAGATTAGGAAAAATTCATGTGGAAGTTTATAAAGTTTTATCCGAAAATAATTCATCTCAAATTATATATTCTTTAAAGACAACAAATATCAAAAGATTTGGATTTAAGAAACAAGACGAAATTATTAATTTAGTTCCATTTTCCATTAAAGAAATTTCAAAAATTTTAATTGATGAAATAGAATTTGATTCATTATCTATAATTCAAATATTTCAAGAAAATTGTTCATTTTATAAGAATGATAATGAAAGTATATGGAAGGTAATAAATAATTATAAACATTTATATTACTTTAAAATTTTCTAATATACTCTTTTTTTTTTAGATTTCTAATGATAATTCATGGATGTATATACAAAAACATCCTTCAATATATGGTCCAGCTCATTTAATTCTTGAATCTAAATTTCCATTACTAATTATAATTGGAACAATTTCAGCTTCAAATTCCATTAAATCAAAATTCATGAATATAGCTCAAGAAATTTCTCACTCATGGTTTCTTTATGGAAATGGAAATGCAATAATCATTTATGATACTGATTTAATTAATGATAAAAATGAATTTATTAGTAATGAATCTATTAAAGGAAATATGATATTATTGGGAAATATATTTGAGAATAAAATTACGGAAATAGTTATGAACGAACGAAATAGTGAAGGTACAAACATCTTTTTCTCGGTTATTATTATGATTTGTGAATTTTAATTTAATTATTATTTTATCATTAGTTAAGTTTTATAAAGACGGTTCATTTCAGTTAAATTATAAGAAATTTTCTGATCCTGGAATAGGTTTTATTTAGTCATTTCACTTAATTCTTTTTTTAAATGTATATGTAAAACGTATCACGAATATTAACAATTATATATATTTTTTTTATTTTTAGGAATTTTATTTCTACATCCATATAAAATTTCGCAAATTTCATTAATAATTTCAGGAACAAATATTTCTGGATTGGATCAAATCTCTAAATTATTTCCCAAACGAACTGGTGTTCCAATTCCAGATTGGATTATTACGGGACCTGAAACAAAGTGGAAAGGAATTGGTGGTCTACTTGGTGCTGGGTAAGTAAAAAGTCAATTGATTATTTAAATGATTAAATTTAAAATATATATCATCATGTAGATTTTGGAATAATGAATGGAAGTTCAGTGAAGTAATTGGTTACTTAAGTTAATTTAATTAAAGAAAACACGTTAACAAATGTATATTAACGGTTAATATTTTATTTATTAATATTATATAATAAATATTATTTTTATCAAATAATAAATTTAAAAAACTCTATAAACTCTATAAGACTATAAATAAAAATTTCTATTATATTTTTAATTTATTATTATTATTATTAGTTTATTAATCCACAATATTCCAAGTACTAAGCCATTTTCTACTTTTTAACTCGCTGGCAGGATAATTTATACCAAATGCTATGTCTTTAAAATACCAAAATACCATTATTATTAATGAATAATTTACACCAAATATTATATTCTTTGTAATTGGTTTACAACTAATAGTAAAATGATCCAACATAAATGCTGCCATTAAAATTGAAAAATATAATGCTGGAAAATAATGATGTAAATACGTAACTCTTCCCATGATACAAAATGGTAAATAATGTAATAACCAGCCTATTCCGCATACTTTTCCAACATATAAGAAATGAGACCATTGTGCTGTAAACAAAGAAATATAAATAATAATAATAAATAAATATATTTTAATGTAATCAAGATATTTCTAAATAATTTTCTTACCTGGCGCAAAATCTTTATACTTTCTCTGTCGTCTTATTAAATAGTAAAGTAACGCGAAAGTAAAAATTATCAAAGATGCTGTACCGGACCACCATACAACTGGATTCCCAAGTAAATAAAATTTAACAACATCATCTGCCCAACTACACATCCTCAATCCAACTTCTACGATTGGCCATTGCCTTGGTGTAGATGCAAGAATATCTTCTTTATCAGGATCAGGAACAAGTGCATTATTTGTTGTATACATGGCAACATTTAAATGCCAGAAATCATGTAAAAACTTTGACTTATAATTGGATATACCCCCATTTGGCACTGATTTTATATATATATATATTTTTTTAAAAAAACAGAGATAAATATTAAAATTAATAATAAAAATTCAATACTATTTTGACACATACACTTATCATTCCAATGTCGTTCAATATTCCAATGAGTGAAAGAATCTCCTGGATTGTTATATTTATCACAAGACACCTCGATTTGCTTAAACCCCCATTGTGGTAAAATTGCATTAGCAGCTCGGAGGTAGCATCCAAGAAGTTTATGACGAAATCGAATACGAGTCGTTAATGATCTGATATGATCTGTCTTTGTATACAAATCATCTATAACTTCAATCACCCAATAATCATTAATATCTCCGAGGGTATCATTCCCATATCCACTAACTTCCCATTGCGATTTTGTTACAGGAGCAGCAACTTGATGACTATGCAAATTTCTTCCAGTATTAACGTGTAATAATCTAATTGTATCTTTATGAACAACAAATTCAACCTCGGTTTCATTATCGTTTGTCTGAGCTTCCCTTTGTTTTTCAATAATCCATTCATTATTAGAATCCTTATGATGATAACAGGTTACTTGCTGCTGCTCTGATCCTCCTGGATATGTTTGTACATGAGAATGTAAAAGTCCACCTCCATATCCCATATTCTTGATAGTAACTTTTGATCCATATGCCAATTCTAAATAATAATAAATATTTATTTAAATTAATAAAATTAATTTGCAAAAATAAATAAATAAATAAAAATAAAAATTTAACAAACCAAGAGGATTTTCTGCAAAGTCATTCCCAATGAGTCCGGCTTGAAAGAGAGAACTCATTTGAGCATCACCAGGTCCACTATTAATAAGGATTGAAAAATGGATAGAAAAACTCAACATATAAATCAATATAGGAAGAATTATTAAACAAATTATTCTCGCGATCCAATGCTTTAAATATATAGACTAAAAATAAAGAAGGATTAGTCCTTAAGCAATTTAATATCAATTCTATTTTTCGTTAATAAAGGAAAGAGTCATTAATATATTATATGTACTTTTGGAATGCTCAAATCTCCAAATTTATCCCAAAGATCCTCAATTGTATATAATCCAACAAGTGCTGTTGTAAATAATCCAACCCATTTAATACTTTAATATAAAATAAATTGTTAGAAAAATGAATAATTATAATAAAGAATTATTATACTATTAAACTTACCTTGAGACACAGCCGATAGAAACCCCGGTCATTATAAGCCATAACCACCAATCAATTGAAAAGGACCTAAATTAAATAAGTTAATAATTAATTAATTAATTTAAAATAGTTTAATTAATATCAAAATAGACACATACTCGTATCTCTGATTGTGAAATTTAACCATACAAAATACAGTTGTAAAAGTGAAAAATAATAACATTGAATCCAAAAGAATGAAACGACTTATGCAAAGATATGCAGTATCTAGAGTAAAAAATTAAAATAAATAAAATTAAATAAAAAGGAATGAAATTAATTTTTTTTCAATAATTACCTAACAATACCATCAAGGTTACCAAAATAACAGCATGTTGTGAAAAATCCAATTCAATGGCCGTAAAATAAGCCAAAGGAACCATCCATGCTCCAAATGAAGCTAAAAACATTCTCATAAATGTATAATTTACATTTTCTGGATACTTTGTACCAGATGTAAAGTCAAATGTTCCATCGTAACCAGCAAGTAGCGCTGCCAATGCAATTAACATTTTACCAAGAGGTGGATGTACATCAAAGTAAAATTCTTGTTTGATATAATGTGATGCAAACTAAATATATATATATATACATATATTAAGGGAAGTACAATAACATTATGATCAATTTTAAAACGAATTTAGATTACCTTTCCAAAATGTGCCTCATCCCATAATACAATATCCGAAAGTGAAATTAAATAAAATCTTGTCCAAAATGATAAGAAAATGAAAAACAGAGGATGAATGATATCATAGTATTCAGTATAAAACGCTCGAATTTCTTGTAACTATATGAATATAAAAGTAATTAACAACACAATTCGTTGGCAAAAGACAAAAAAAAAAAGAAATTATTTTACCTTTGTGGAGGGTAAACGTGGCTTTTGAGTTTTGCCATTTTCATCGAGATCCACAGGCTCGTATCCTTCATTTTGTGTTTGTAAGGTACTGGTGTGTCTACGTTTTAAATTATCCATTTCTGAAAAATTATTTCCGATAATAGAGTAATGAGAACGACTATCGTCAAAGTCGTCACTTGACCAAATGTCAAGACGAACAGAGTTCATATACTTTATGTATTTTTTTTTTTTTATCTTGGAAACGAATGTATTTACGTTATATGTAAAGGGTTGTACTTAATTGAATTATTTTTTTAGATAAAAAGATCATTCCGGTTTAGTGGAGTAGGTGGACCAATAAGCTCAAAATATTTATTTAAATTATTTTATAGTGATGATTACCAAACTTTCCAACCAATAATATATTTTTGAAGAAATTGACCAACATATTGAAAATAATTTGGTTGTAAAACAGTATCTAAATGACTACCTTCACTAAATTCGATCCATTCTTTACCACCACTAGTTTGGGTTAATTCAAATAATTTTTTCATGTGGTATTGTGGAATAATTTCATCTTTTTTACCTGATAAAAATAATATTGGAATCGTTTTAATTTTTTTTATATTTTGCTCTGATGGCCAAATTTCTGAACAAAGAAATTTAAAATTTGGAAATATACTTGGAAGAATCATTGGCTTTTTTTTTTTAAAAAAAAAAGAGAAAAACTTTTTTTTAGTTCAAAATAAAATAAAATGATTGAAAAGAATCTTAATAAACTTACAATATTGAGAAACGTATTTTCAAGTATTAATATATTAACATTTTCTTCATTTTTTGCTACCAAATCAATTCCAACAGCTCCACCAAGTGATTGTCCATATACTATCAACTTTGTATATTTCAATGTCTCATCTTGTTTAATATATTCTAAAACAGCCTAATAACAGAAATTTTATCAGCAATTTTGCAATTATCAATAAAAAAATCAATAAAACAAATTCAAAAAAAAAAAATAAATAAATAAAATAAATAAATTTACTTTAGCATCCAAACAAAGACCTTTCTCGGTAGGTGTTCCTTCGCTGTGACCATATCTATAATGATAAAAAGTATTAATTGATGATATAAAAATGAAATATTTAAACTAAATTGCATTGTGCTTACCCTCTGTAAGAAACCATTACAACATTACATTTAAAATCTTTGAAAAATCTTTCGGCTATGGGTAATCGATGACCCTTCAAATATTCAAATAAATTAATTTAGGAAAAAAATTATAAATAAAAAAACAAATTATTATAAAATACGTGATTACCATATTTCCTCCATTTCCCTAAATAAATAATTTGATAAATCAATTAAAGTAATAAAAATTAAATACAAAATATAAGATCATGATTTAAAGCTTACATGAAACATTAAGACAGTAGGACGAGAACTTGCTTCCTCATTAGTATGTCTTTTACAAACATAAATTCGAATTCTAACATTATCTTGTGTAATTAAAATAATAGGATCATAAGGCATACCATATTCAGAAGGTTTTGGTACCTAGCATTTAATTATATACATTTAATATATGCTTAAAAAAATTAAAAAATAAATTCAAAAAATCGACTTTTTACATGCTTTCTTGATCCTTCAGGGTAATTCGAAGTATAAATTAAATTGCGTTGAACGGAATATAATATAGCTATACCACCACTAATAATTGCGGTTGTTCCTCCGATAATTATTAATAATGGTAAAGCTGTCTTTGTACACCTTCCCGTTGGCATCGTATATATATATATATATATTTTTTTTAAAAAAAAAATGTACAAATTTATTTCTCTACAGTTCGTTTTATACATAAAGCAGGTCTAAAAATCAAAAGATCTGCTATTTAAAATTAAGGGGAATTTTGTATCACATGTAAATTAATTTACGGTAATATCGTACAATAATTTAAATTAAAACTTCCAACTTTTCTAATTCCTTTCACTTCCGTCTAAATCAACATATTGTTTTATAAATCTACCAATATATTGAAAATAACCAGGTTGAAAAGTAGTATCATTATGATTACCATTTGAAAATTCTCTCCATTCTTTACCACTACTAGTTTGAGATAATTCAAATAATTTTTTCATATGTTGTTGTGGTATAATTTCATCTTTTGCTCCTGATAAGAATAATATTGGTATAAATTTAATTTTTTTAATAGATTTCTCTGATGGCCAAATTTGTGAACATAAGAATGTAAAATATCGTAATTGTGGAATTATATATGGAATTAACTTTGGCTAATAATTGATCAAAAAGGATGAAATTAAATTATTTGTAAAACTACTGAAAAAAAAAAAATTCGATTTAGAAAACTTACTATATTGAGAAATGTGTTTTCGATAATTAATGCGCTAACTTTTGATTCATTTTTTGAAACTAAGTCAATGGCTACAGCTCCACCCAATGATTGTCCATAAATTATAATTTTGGAATATTTAAATATTTCATGTTTTAAAACATAATTTAATACGGTCTATCAATTATTTAATATCAGGAAAAAAAAAATTGAATTTTTTAAAAAAAAAAAAAATTTTTGATATTAAAAAATTAATAATTTTTGACATACTTGTGCGTCTATACATAACCCTTTTTCTTTTGGCGTTCCTTCACTTCGGCCATATCTTTTTAATTGAATGATATTTATATTATTATATTATAATTTAAATAGAATTTTGGTTTTTGACAGCTTACCCTCTGTAAGATAACAAAATTACATTACATTTAAAATCTTTATAAAATTTTTCTGCTATTGGTAATCGATGTCCCTTTTTTGCAAATATATATATATATATATATACATTTTTTTTATTAGAATATTATAATTATAAATTTTTAAAAGTGAATTTTACATACCATATTTCCTCCGTTACCCTAAAGTAAAATAATAATAATAATAATAATAAAATGTAATTAAAAGATGGATTTAGTTAATCATAATTTAAAATTAACTTACATGAAACATTATAACCGTAGGTCGTTTTTTAGCTTCTCGATCTATAGGTCGTTTACATACAAATGCTCTTAGGCGAACCTTATCTTCTGTATATAATTTAACCTCCGAGTAAGGAATTCCATATTCCGATGGCTTTGATACCTTAAAAATATACAATACGTACATATATATCATATATATACGTAAATATATATATATATACACTGTTTTTCCGCTAAAATCTTTATTTATTTATATATATAAACTTACGAATTTTCTAGATCCAGTTGGCCAATTAGATGGATAAAGTATATCACATTGTAATATATATAATAATGCCATTCCACTAATTGTTACAATAGTTGTTCCTGTAATAATTAACGGCATATTTGATTTGATTTGCTATAAAAAAAATGAATACGTATATATATCTAAAAATCTTAAAATTTTTTTTTTAAAAAAAAAAAAAAAATCTAAAAATCTATAAAAGAAAAAAATTTTTTTCTGAATCATATTTATTTATAATCAGGATTTCCAACTTACTTTCTAATTTCCTGCCTACAGAATTTTTACTTCCTATGTATATACTGTATATATATATAATAAACTTGTCCATCATTTCATGACTTTTATCGGATAACACTAGCTGAAATCGGAAACAAAGTCTCACACGTGACTAACGTGACCTAAATAATATAAAATTAATGTACGAAATAGAGATGGCATCATTGTTTGATGATAATTGGTTTCACAGAAAAAAAGTAATAATTGTGGATTTCAATCTGATCAAAAAACAATATCACCTGATCACATGGAACAAAAATTCACCAATCCCAATCCCAATCTCGATCACGTTTTTAATATGAAAGCCCAAAGTCAAAGACCCCCCCATTGATAATAAAAGAAAAAGAAAATCTAGATAGAATAACATCACATAGTTTTTAAAGAAATGTAATTTGTTTTTTCTTTGCTACTTTTGGATCGCATGAAATTCGGAAATTATTTTATATAAACTAATATGGAAATCCAAGAACAATTCTTATACAAATAAATCAAATAAATGAATTATACTGTAGGTTTAATTGTCAATGGATTAATGGATTATCATGTCGTGTATTGTTGTTATACATATTGTTTACAAATGACGCATATAAATACAGTACATTCTTAAATTATAATAATAAAATCTTCAAAATTTTAAGATGGTTTTATTGGAAAGTATATTGATGGGAACGACAATAACGTTAGGCGGGGGAACTTTATTATATTTTTATCAAAATGAATTACTTTATCCAGCAAAATATCGAAAGAAATCTCGTGAATTCGTAAGTTACACAATATTAAATTTTGTTTTTCTCGTATATTAGATTCTTAAAAAGTTTAATTAATTTTATATATTAGATTGTACCAAAATTTTCTGATGAAGAAATCCCTTATACCGATGTAATATTAACTACAAATGATAAAATTAGAATTCGTGCGTACATATGTAAGAGACCAAATGACGAAGAAGCGTGTGAACGTCCTACTGTATTAGTATTACCTGTAAGAAAAATTATTTTTGTTTGCTTGTGATAAATTATTTATATTATTTATTTAATTATATTATTATAATAATTTTTTTTAGGGGAACCGTGGAAACACAGTTTGTAAAAATAAATTATTTTTATTAAGTTTTGAAAATATAGTATTTTTAATTCATCATTTTTTATCAGGGAAAACGTTCATCGATCGCACATAATTTTTATCATAATTTAAAATGTAATATAGTGTTACTTTCTTATAGAGGGTAAATTGAATAATTTTTATATTTATATTTTTTTGTCCTTTTAATTTTTAATGTAATCGTAACTGTTTTTAATATTTTTTTTTTTTAGTTATGGAAATAGCGACGGAATTCCATCAGAGGAGGGAATTAAAATAGATGCACAGGTAAATGAAAATAATTTTTTCTATTTTAATGTTAGAAACCATCTTTTTTAACGGTCAATCTCATATTAAAATTTTTTTTTTTTTAAGACCATATTAGATTATATAAAACAACATCCAATTCTACATGATACGAAATTAATATTGTATGGAAGCTCATTAGGAGGTGCTGTTGCTATTGATTTGGCGGCAAAGAACGAAGATAAGGTAAACATACTTCATCATCATCATCATCATTATTTTTTTTTATTGTAAAGAAATTTAATGATGACAAATATTTTTTTTCAGGTTGATGCATTAATTGTAGAAAACACATTTCTAAGTATAGTAAGTTTATCTCTCAATGAAAAACTTTTTTTAAAATTCCTCTAATCTTAATACTAAAATTTTCTCGTCAAAATATAGCCAAAATTATTACCAACTTTTTTTTCTCCATTAAAATATATAACATTTATGTGTACACAAATATGGCCATCAGATGAGCAAATTAAAAAAATCAAAAATATTCCAATATTATTTTTATCAGGTAAATTAGATGCTTTAATATCGCAACAACAGATGAAGGAATTATATGAATTATCAAATACTTTGGCCGGAAAAGATTGGAAAGAATTTCCCTATGGTAATCATGCCAATACAATTATTCAGCCTTGTTATTGGAATGTTATTGAAGAATTTTTGTTATGGGCAATTTTTGATAAGAAAAATGAATATTCATAACTTTGGAGATTCCTACAATGGCGTAATATAATGTGTAACAAATAGGATTTTTGTATCATCACCATTCTTCAAAACTTGTCTAACTTTTAATTATAATAAAATTTTTACACATTAACTAATTTATGTTATGATCATCCTAGTTTTATAATACTATTGCCACTCATATTATTATATTATTGCTGTTTTCAAAGTGTTGGATTTGGACATATGAAAATGTCCAACTGATTGGACATATATCCATTCACTATGATTTTTTAATCCCAGAGCTCCTAGGAATCCATCCAGCATATTGAATAAAAATAGGAGTATGCAAAAATCGGTATAAAATTTAGTGCTCCAGCAAACTAAAATCCCCAGATGAATCTGGTATGGAACTAGAAGTCTATACAGTATATATCAATATTTAAGTTGTTAAATTGTAAGTTGTAACACGATTATTTACCATCCATCACATTTGCTTAATCGATCGATTTGAGCTACATGAAACGAAACCCATGGTAACGATCCACGATCCTATGACGTAGGTACTGGATGAGTATATAGAAAACATGTATTGTATGGTGACCAACGTATGTATGTATGACGACCAATGTATAGTAGTTATTCCATTTTTTTCCATACAACTAGCCAGTATTTTATCGTCACAATACCCACCGTATTACGCATGAAGTTTAACATACTGTATGCATGAGGTTTGTATCACAAGGTTTAGTAACGTGATACTTAGGATTTGTTAATGATTCGTGTATGTTATAGTAGTTAGAATTAGCGGAAAAGGAAGACGCGTAAATTTTTGTATGGAAATTAAGAAAATAAAATAAAATAGAATAAAAATTTTAATTTTTAATTAATTTATTAATTTTTATTCGAACATTTTTAAAGTGTTAATTGATTGGTTTCTATTTGATATTAGTAAAAGAATTGGAAGGATTCGGGGATCATCACTTTACAGTTCGAAATTCACATTATGAGTAGCGAGATTAGAAAATAAAATAAAATAAGATAAAAATTTAATTTTTAATTAATTTATTAATTTTTATTCGAACATTTTTAAAGTGTTAATTGATTGGTTTCTATTTGATATTAGTAAAAGAATTGGAAGGATTCGGGGATCATCACTTTACAGTTCGAAATTCACATTATGAGTAGCGAGATTAGAAAATAAAATAAAATAAGATAAAAATTTAATTTTTAATTAATTTATTAATTTTTATTCGAACATTTTTAAAGTGTTAATTGATTGGTTAGTATTTGATATTGGTAAAAGAAGTGGAAGGGTTCGGGGATTAGTTTACAATTCAAAATTCACATTATGGGTAGCGAGAGAGGTCTAAAATATATGGGGATTGATTGTGGAGATTGTGTTTAACCTTTCATATTCCAGAATACCGATCTGTCAAGATGAGAGATGTCGACATTATCCCAGGTAGAACATCTGCTTAGGGCAACATATGCCTGACCAGGGGAGAAAATATTTCCATCTAAGGCAAGGGAGACTTTAGGTAAAGTCAAACCTTGGGTCTTGTGAACAGTAAGGGCGAAACAATTTTGTAAGGGAAACTGTGTATGACGACAGTTTGTTCCATTGATATTAAAATAGTGAGTATGCTTATAAACATCTACATCAACTATGGATCCCTTGACAGAGAATGCAATTCGAACATATGGTTCAGAAATATTGAGATCAGTGACCACTCCTATTGTTCCATTACATATACCTTGTTCTATGAGAGAATTATTAAGGTGCATCACATGGGCACCTGATTGTAAGCGAACAAGAGGAGATAAGTTCATTTTTGGTTTAAACATTTGATGTGAAAGGGAGGGATGCCATTGATCGGAATTTACAAAGTTAACAGCTTGTGATAATAAGAACTTATCAGGAGGTATGGGTAGGAGATTGCAAATTGATGCATTAATTTGTTGTGCAGTCTCTTTGAAACCAACAATATGAGTTGTGTTAAGAAGAGTGTCAGTTACAGGTTGGGTATTAAATTCTGAATGGCATTGTTGTAATAGGTCCCATGTTTCTGAGGATGTATTACCCATCCTTACTTGTTCTAAAATATGGAAAAATTCCATATCATTATGTTGACGCTGAAGAGTCCTCAAAAATAAAGGATAAAATAATATTCAGATAACAGAACGAAAAACAGGTTGACCCGCGACAGGAGGAAGCTGAGCAAGGTCGTCGACCACAATAACATTTATACCACCAAAAGGAAGAGTATTACTATGAATTTTGGCGAATAGGTTGGAGATGAAATCCATCAATTCACTCAAAATCATAGAGACCTCTTTGATTATTAATGTATCAAGATTTTTTAAATGAGTATTGAGGTCTGTGTCGATAAAAGCACATGTGTAGAAACCTTCTTGCGTAGAAGTAATACGTAATATGGAGTGGATTGTTTTGCCTCTGACATTTTGGGCTGTGATACCAGTAGGCGTAAGCAGAAGAAAATTCAAACGTCTTTGGATAAGCATATTTGTTATTATTCTTATTATGTAAGATTTTCCAGTTCTGGCAGACCCGGTTATGAAATAATATGGCCACTTTACCCCATCATTCTTGCCCATAACACATAATTCACTGAAATGCTAACTAGGTTACTTCAATCTTTAGGTCAACAACTTCCTACTAATCTTTTTCATATCATACAAATCCAACTAGAAAACCTAAAGATTCTTTCTCCTAACTTGCCAGAAACTGCTATTCTTGAATTGCCAGAAGACTAGTACCGTGCGCTATTCACTAACACCATATATGAAGTGTGATATCCACGTTCATTGTATATTTTGAACATTATTAATATCTCTGCCATGGTAAAATTTTTAATAACTGAATCTTTTCCTATATGATTACATATGATAATATCTATCTATATGTTAGATGAAAATAATGATAATCTGTACAAATCGAATAGCCTAGAAGAAGGAATATAAGTTCTATCAATCCTAATCTTTGTGCGATGATATGTTTCCTAAGTAAGTTATTTTCTCGAATGTTAAAGATGTGTGATGGTTCTCTTTTTACAATGTACTTCGCCATATACCATGCAAATCCTCTATCAGTTACGTATTGGGCGTTCATATACGCATTTCATATTAAAAGAGTAGAAGGATGATATGAAATAACTCAGGAGTCAGTCTCCGTTAAGCACTTATAAATGTAACAGTTACTTCTTTCTTTATGATATGTGATGTTGCTAAATGGATGGGGAAAACCTTTTTTGCAGGTTTGGCTCAGAACTGCAGAACCCTGACATTTTTCATTACAAGTGTGAATTTGGTTAGCTATTGCAGCTGCATAATAAAGTTTGGATTTGTAGTGGGGGTCTGGTATAATAGAACATATTATATTATTTCTGATCATAATCTGAGTAGTATTGGAGATCTAATAGCAAAAGTGTGTGTGTGCAGTGCTCCTATTTTGAAATTCCACTCGATCAAAAAAGTTTATCTCTCCAAATTCTGTAAGATCTGGATTTTTGTAAAGTTCCTTCTTTAACAATTGAAATTTATGTACGAAATAATTGGCACAGTGAAAGAGTTTATTCATGGATAAAGTATTTTCATTATTACTATTGGATAATATATCATGTAGATATGTTCACCTATTCTCTGCCATGCTTAGTATTATAAAGAGTGTAAATAATCCTAATTTTTGTAACATGGCATTGAGATGGAGTTCCTTTTGGTGAAAGTATGTATTACCTGTTCATACAAAGGTAAGGATAGGAATCATTTTATTTTCATCTAATATATTTCGTGAAGTGTAAGAATTGGATCAGAGTAAATCTCTTGTTGTTGGAAGGTTAAGATTTTTATTATTTCTAGCAGATTCTAAATGGGATTGTTATAATATTCGTTGTGTGTTCTGGTGATGTCTCAGCTTTTCCAATTGAAGATATAACCATGATAGCCAATGGTGGTGAAGTCTCTAGCGAAGGTTGATATTCATAAGTCGCAGTTTGATGTATTTTTCGTAAGTCTCTTCCTGTATATGACTTTCACTTCTAGATGTATCATAAAAATGTCCTCTTCCATCAGTGAAGAGATCGGAAAAAAATAAGGGTTCTAAGTTTGAATCATGAGTTGATAGGGGTATATGTAAGGTTTCATTTTGTTAAATAAAACTCACCGTCAATCTGCTATAATAGAAATCTTCGTTATGTACCTCACTAGAGAAATCATAATTCAGAAGTATTATATTATGATTATTAGAAGGAGGCATATTCGTATCAGATTCAAGATGGTTCGCACTTGAAAAAGATTACTTAAAATCCAATTTTGATTATTTGATGATAAGATGTTTGTGAATGGGTGAAGATATGGATTATTTTCTGCTAACCAAATACTGTAGCTGCACACTGCAAAAATATGTTGTAAATTGAATTTGTAGCTTGATTATCACTAGTTTGAGTATCATTTGATTTCAAGAATGCTCCCAACATTCTGGAGTATAGTGTATGGGCTCTGATGTTACAGGAGTAATTCATTGAGCCAGTTAAAGTCCTATACTCTGAATATGAATTACTATTTAAGGTCCTTTCCAAAGAACAGTAAAGGAAAACAGATAATAGTTATCTTCTTTTATACAAAGAAATGGAAAGAATTTCTTGAGGTAAAGAAAAGAGATGAGGGAATGAAAATCATGTTGATGTTTTTTGCAAGATTCACAAGTTGGGACTCTCAACTCAGAGATATGGTTAACATTAGGGTTAAAAGATAAGGAAACGTTAGATACATATTGTTGTAAAGGGTAAGTAATAAATGGGTTATAAAATTTCTAACATGCCTTTTGGAAGTATAATAGTCTTCTATAATATACACAAGGGATACGAGGCCATTAACATAACAGGTTATTCTCAAATTTCTTAATTAACTTTTGTAATTTTTGTGAAGATCTCCAATGTGTAATTTCTCTCTCTAAATTATGATTATTGGGTAAGATTGGGTTAGTTATATTATGAACAAACGTACTATACTCAGAAACATCGAGAACTGTCTCTTATTCATTATCAAAGATATATATATATGTGATAGATCTGGTCAGACATATTTATCATAGGTAAGAAAGATTTTTATTTTTATTTTTTATTTTTTTTTCTTTTTTTGATGAGAAGAAAATTTTCCTCATATTTATATAAAAAAAAAAGAAAAAAACAAATTTATTGTGGGAGTTTTTGATTTTGCGATTCACATCCATTTCTAAATTATCACAAAATTATTAGTAAGAAGATATGTACTGCAATTTAAAGATTAAAATCAGTTGTTTATTATTTCTTTAATGTATAATAGAATTTTATACGATAAAGTATGTAACTTAATTTTCACTTTTAAAAAAATAAACTAAAGAAAAAGAAATCAAAAGTTTTCAACTACATTTAAAGTATCTTTATTATTTCTTCATACACATAATTAATTACATATAAATAATTTAAAAAAATTAATTAAAAGAAAATAAAAGATTAAGAAATTTCTTAATCATATATTCAGATTAAATGACATTATTATTTTTAACTTGTAGAGTATTATTATCATTGGTCATAGTGGTCACGGTAAATGAATCCATGTTAGGAATAGGATTTGCTTCGAAAGCTGATGAAAGACCTTGATTTGGTGTCAATTCCATTTGAGCTAAAGTGTTAGTTCGACTCCTCCTTGTAGCTCTTGGTATTGCTTCCCTAGTAGTTCTATTTGACCTTTTTCTAGTACCGCCAGTAGATTAGGTATTTAACCATGGTACATTTAATGCTTGTTGATTATGATCACTATTACGATTGGTTGATACTAATGAAATATTCTTAAGATTGATTATGTACTTTCCAGGAGAGATTTCTTCTTGGGTAATTTAATTGATTATAAAGGGTTAATATTTAATCAAACCCATAATTATCATGGTTGTAGACCTTATTGTTTGATTTATTGAATTCGTTTTGTTGGTAAGGTATCTGACCTCAACCTAAAATTCGTAGAGTTTCCTGTTACCAAGATTCTCTTTTACATAAAATTCAAAAACAGATCTACCATCAATGTTCCTCACAGTCTTTGTGGTAATACCCACAATCATAACATTCAGGCCAATTAATGGCATCATATCAAAATCTAAACCTTTCAATACTTTTATCGACATTGCATTGACCTTTAATATTAATAAAGAGAAATAAATTAAATTAATAAAATAAAATAGGAAAAAATGAGATAAATATACTTATGGAATACTATCCAGAACAGGTGATAAATTTTTCCTTTAAAAAGATTACATCCCCTATATCAAAATCTTCTATTTGAGTTTCAATACTTCAATTCGAAGGAATAAAAGCTTTCACTTTTAAGTAAATGACCTTGATCAGGTCATTTATGTCCAACCTGAAAACTGTTATAAGTTCCTTAACAGTGAACTCTTGTGTAAGCCGCTCTGTACATTCGTGGATGTAATAAACTTCAGATATCTTTGCTGGCATTATTGAAATTATTGTATGAGTGGAAATAAAAGAAATAGTGTAAAATATATGTTAAAGTGGTATTGTAATAATAAAAAATGTGATAGTAGTAAATTAAAAGGATAGATAAAATTGAAAGAGTTCTTTAAAAAATCTAAGAAAATCCTTTGAAGTAGATACCTATATTTATTTATTTTTTTTTTAATTAAGTGATATTTTTTTTTGAAAGAAATCAAATATCATATTCTTTCTTTCCAAGAAAAAAAGAAAATAAATATTCACAAATAATATAATCTAAGCCCAGATCAGATCATTATAATAAATATCCATACTTTGCCATATTTATTAATTAATCTTTTCATTATACTCCTTCTTAACAGGCATGAAAGTGATGAGAAAAGAAAAANTAAATCATCTCTATCATCTTTTATAATCTAAGCCCAACATGAAAAATCAAGTCATTATAATGATACTTTACCATATATTAATTAATTATTACTTCTTAATATGGTATAATAAGCTAAGCATCTAAAAATTGATTAACTTCCCCATTGTAACTAAAGATATAGGATAAATTACATAAAAAATTATTATTAGTTATAATATATATAGTATAGAAATTAACGTCTACATTTTAGATAGTTTTATAGTTTAGTTTATATTTTAAAATAATTTATAGTTTATTAATATGTGATTAGTAGTACATGATTTCATATGATTAGAATGGCGAAGTAAATATGGCAAAGTAAATGATCAATATTGTAAAACATTATAAGAAATTATAGAGTTGTAGGAAATTGAAGAATTGAAAAATCATTTATAGAAAATTGAAGAATTAAAGATCATTTATAGTATTACAAGTAGATTAGTGAAATATAGTTTAGTGAAACAAGTAGATTACCAAATTAATTATAAAAAGGTTTTGATTAAGCCTTTATTAAAATTTTTAGCTTTGGCGATTTCTATTTGTATACAGGATGTCTGAACACGGGGTCATAATTCTGGTCAGAATTAAATAATCTGCAATAAAATTGCCTTTTTGAAAATTTCATGTAACCCAAAATTTGATTTTTGAGAGAAAAAAATTGCCTTTTTTGTATTGTGTAATGTAGGACAATAATCCAAAAAAGGATACTTCGGCCGGCATTATGAAATATGACCAAAATTAGGGTTATAACAAATAAATGTGATGAATAGGATTTCATACCTTGAAAAAATTTGTCCCTAGAATAAATAGAAAAAATGAAACAGAAGATGTGATACAGGGTGTGATAAATTATCATATAGTAAAAAATCACGTGATACATGTCCAGACACCCCATGTAAATTTTGAAATTTTTTTTAGCTTTTTAGCTCAATAAAAATATTAATTATTAAAAGTTATTTGAATATGCTCATGGTTCACCTAAGAATTAATTAATATTGAGATTAAAGTCAAAGGGAATAAAGTATAGGAAATTATCCTATTTTAATTATTTAATGTAAAGTTATTTAAATCAAGAGAAATTATTATATTTTGAAAGTTAAATTTAAAGAAAAAGTATGAAGATATAAGATTTAAACTAAGCATATGAATGAAATAGTGTTAATTTTAGTCAGAACAGGTAGCAGATGTCTGTGATATCATAACTGATAATTCATTATTCCTTATATAGACATAATCATTAATTAAATCTCTTTCCTATATCCTATATGATATAAATTAATCAGAAAAAAAAAAATTTATGACATAAAGTGACTTTTTTACACATGTTATATTAAAAGAGAAAACTGGTTTTTTAATGTTATAATCAGTAATTGATAAGCGATTTGTTTTTATTTATTATTTTTAAGAAATCCCAGATTAGATAATCAANTCTATACAAAAAATTATAAATATAACATCTATTTAAAAGATGGATGGGTGGATAGTTCTAATCTAAATAGAAATCGATTAGGATTCATATTAAAGATGAAAACTATTTCCAATTCTAAATCTAAATCTTAATAGATTAATTACTCTAAGAAATACTNTAAGAATATAATTTTACAACTAAAATTTTTCCTAATTCATCAATGCAAATCCAACCTAAAAAGAATATATATTACAAGCATTTTGATGATCTTGAATACAGAACATTACAGGAACTTCTATTCCATTTACATTAAAAAAAATTGTATAACAAAGTACAAAATATATATAATAGGCAAAATCTATTACTTGTTTTTATTACTATGATAATATATTTATATGTACAGTGTCCAGCAACAAGTTACCGGTCACCTATAAATTAAAATAATTATTGCACAAATATACTCCTATGTAAACATTTTTTTTTAATAATTAATTTACTTTTTATAATATAAGTAAAGTTAATCATTAAGTTAAAATGTACTTTTGCAAAAATTATATGAAATTTAAATAAATATTGATCATTATATTTTAAATTTTATTAGAAAAATTAGCATTTTAATAGAAATTTTCAAGTATTATTAAAATTTAAAATAATTTGTAATATTTTTTTTAAATTAAATTATTTGTTATAATTTATAATATCATTAAAATCAATGAAATAACCAATAAGTTATATATATTTAATAATAATATTTTTCATTTATTAATTATTTGTAAATTATTGAGCTAAAAAAATAAATTATAATTTTAAATTTTGATTATTATAAAAAAGTTAAAAAATAAATAGTAAGATTTGTATATTTCTAATAAAAAAATTTTTGCCAAAATTAATTTATTAGATCTGGCTAAAATTTGGTAAGTAATTTAGTAATAATTTACAAATGATCAGCAAATGCCAATTAAAAGTGCGTAATTTATCAACTATTTTATTAATTTTGATGATACTTTATAATAATATATTATAAATTATATNAAATAATTTTATTTAAAAAAAANNTCATAATAATACAAATTATTTTAATATTATAATAATACCTAAAATTTCTATTAAAATGCTAATTTTTCTGATAAAACCTAAAATATAGTAATCAATTTTTATTAAAATTTTATATAATTTTTAACGAAAATATATTCTAACTTGATGATCAACTTTACTTATACTATAAAAAGTAAGTTAATTATTAAAAAAAATGTTTACATAGGAATATATTTGTGCAATAATTATCTTAATTTATAGGTAACTGGTAATTTGTTTCTGGGCACTGTATGTATGGAAACTTGATTGATTGATAACCAATAACTGATAAAGTCACAAAATTTTATTAATTGAAGTAAACTTCTTTACCAAGTCTTATAATTGTGTTTAATACCATAATTCTTAACAATTTAGTGACCTTTTTTTAAGGGCAAATGTATATCTCACAGGGGTGCGACATCATTATTCATCGCCTCTAATTTGTCACCTCCGTGTCACACCCTCCGACTTTCATTTTTACTATTTATTCTAGGGACGAATTTTTTCGAGGTGTGAAATCCTATTTGTCACATGTTAATCGTCACATCATTAATTTTGGCCGAAAATTTTAATTCTGGCCGGAATTTCTATTTTGGGCACTTGGGTAACGTTACACAAACCAAAAAAGGCAATTTTATTTCTCTTCAAAATCGAAATTTAGGTTACACGAAACTTTCAAAAAAGGAAATTTTCTTAATTTCGGCCGGAATTACCGAATTAGGAAAATTCCCGGTGATATATAAGTGTCTTACCCCCATACTAGATCTAGATTTACCCTTTTTTTAATATCTGATATATAGTTTCTAATAGAAGTATATAGGAAAAAAGAAGTAATTCATTATTATTTTAAAGAAAAATGCTAATTCCTTTCTTTTATTTTTAGTGAATGCGAAGTTTTAAATTGCAGCTTTTAAAAATGGAAAGAGAAGTTATCTTTTTTTTATTTATTTCTTTAGATGGACAAAGATTTGGATTTTGACTCGTTAAAGGTATAAGAAAAGGAAAGAAATTTTATTTTATCTTTTTTAAAAAAAGATGCTAACAATTTTCTTTGCTTTTTTATTTTTTAAGCAAATACAAATTTTGGATTTCTGGACTTATTAAAGGTAAAGGGAAAGAAATGAAATTTTTTTAACCTTTATTATAAAGAAAAATATTAACTTCATTCAATCTAAAAAATGAAAAAAAAAGATTTGGATTTCTGAGCCTATTGGAGGTAAAAGGAAGGAAAAAATATTTTTTTTTTTATTTTAAGAAAAAAATACTAATTTCTTTTCTTTCTATTTTTCTTTTTCTTTTTTTTTTTTAGATGAACATGGATTTAATTTTCTAAAGAACCTTTAAGATTGTTTAAAGAAATGCTACTTTGATCAATTTATAATAATATTATTATTAGACATAAATATACTATGTAACAGGTAAAGGTTTAAATGATTCAGTTTAATTATTTATTTTATCTGTTGCAATTTATATAAGATCAATTTATATATATTTTGGTAATAAACTAATTTTAACAGTGCAAAGTACAACAACTATAGCATATTACGAGCTTATATATCATCAAGTATTTTACTAAAATCATAAAAGATATTTCAGATTTGAAAGTAGGCAAAAGTGTTCAGATAGAAAAGAATAAAAATGTCAAAAGGTATAGATTTAAAAGATAACTAATATATAATAATTATATAATAATTTATTAATTGTCATGATTGATATGAAAAATTCAATAAAACTATTATTTTTTTTTGCGCATTTTTATATTTATTTATTTTTTAAAAAATTATGCAAATAACCTGAATTAAGTTAGGCTAATTGATGATCATACTTTAGATGTATATATTTCCAATTTTATTGTATAACGCCAATCTATATAAATAGCTAAATTTTTAAAGTTTTAATTATTTATGCTAAGAAAAAAGGTATTTTCAGTAATTTTTATTTTTTACTGAATTAAGTATAGAAATATAAAAAATTAATTATCTAATTATTATTAATTAATTAATTAATCTGATTTAAATAAATTTTTTTTTGCAAATTGGCATAATGTTAGATCAAGAAAAATAATTTTATAAATATTAAAATAGCAAGAAGCAATAACTTAAAGGTACGTTTTTAATTAATTAACTACAATTAGTCATTTTTCTTCAATAAGATACATAACCCCAAATTTTTTATTTCTTTTTTTATCCAGATGGATTATTAATTATAAGTAAATATGGTAAATGGTTAAGACAAATAAACTGATAAAGGTAACTGATAATCTTTCATGTATATGTGACGTTTAATTAAATCAGATAACTTGCAAATCATGGTCATGTATTTAATATAACACATAAAATATGTTTTTTCATACATTTTACTTCTCTTAAAAATTGATCTTTATTCATTACAAGTTTTATAATATCATCTATTATTAACCTTTCAGATATAGAAGAATACTCAGCAAAAGATTTTGTTGAGCTAGTAAGTAAATATAATATAGATAAAATTATTTTCTTCTATTATCGCCGTTTTCAAAATGGTGCGATCTACAATCACATGATGATGTGTTAAAAGTCACGCGAATTTTATAGTTTTTTGCGAACTCTCTTTAAAATTTATAATAAACGTTGCNAATTCTTTTTGCAGTTATAGACTATGGGTCTTATACTTGCTATATTTTGAGTTTCATAGACCTAAAATAGTTCTTTACCTTCGAATTCTCAAAAATATTACCTTTAATAAAACGAATTCCCACGAATTTTCGCAAATTTTTTTATGTTCTCTTTTTTTTATTACAAAATACAAGTGTTTAGTTGTTAAAAGTTAACA
>QKYT01000683.1:12149-23863 GCA_003550305.1 Glomus cerebriforme
ACTTTAATAGCCTTTACTACGTAATACATATTTGCAACAAAAATCACTTATAAGGTTGCTTAAAAATACAAAAAAAAGGTTGTTTATTGATTAAAATTTGTTATAATAATCATGTCGATCAATGTTTTAAACAAAAAAAAAAACGTTTTAAAACAATAAAAAACTGATTTAAATTGTTTTAAAACATCTTGTTTTAAAACATGTGCCATCCCTAGGTACAGGAATATTTAATATTATTGGGCATGAATCTTGGAAACATAATTGTCAATTTTTTAATCAAGCTATGATGACTTTATAATTAGTTGAATGGGCTAATGAATTATGGGAAGAGATGAAATCTTATAGGTATAATGTTGGGAAAAATCAAGAATTAAATCTTTTAAATCTTATAAAATTGATACATAGATTTTCAATTGAGATTATTTAAAGATAATTCTGTCGCCTCTTATTATCATACTCTTACTGTATATCTAAATAATAAGGAGTGGAATTTATTTTATTTTTTAATAAAATAATGCGTCATTATGTTCCATTTATTCGTGGAAAAGCCAATGGTTTATTAAAAAATAGAGATTATTTATATGATAAATTATATAATATTATTAAAAAAATGAGGATTGGAATCGACAATACTCCTTGGGTCAATCTCTTCGTCGCGATCACGATATGTTTGAAATCGCCAATACACCACGTATTGCGAACGGCGAGACTGATATCGTATTAAATTTGGTGACTCACCAAGAGATTTTTAGTAATATACTTGATACCATGAGTGAAGGAACAGCGAGATACTGTAAGTAATTTTTTTTTTTTTTTTTACAAAAAAGATACTGTACGTATTAAAAAAACTCAAAATTCTTTTAAAATCATAGATGGAGAATCTATTTTGCCTTACCATATCATATATTATCTCGGACGTTATCCTGAATTGAAACAAAGATTTGGATATACATGTAATAAATAAAATGATATTGATGAATTAAATACTATAATGCAGTTATCATATATCAAATAAGTATATCATCACTTTCCTGTAGTTGGTCGTGTAAATATTGAAAAAGATATAGTTGAAGGATTAAATTGGCCAGAAAAGACTTGATTTTTAATACTTTATTCTGCAATATTGAAACATGATCCTGATAGATTTTATAAAATTGATGAAAGTGATAATATATTTATTCGAAATAACTTAATGTTAAAAATTCTTTTTCAAATTCTTTTTCTATATTTGGAGGAGGAATTAGAATTTATCCTGGAAGAAAATTGGCGATGATAGAATCAAAATATTTATTAGGTGCAATTTATAAAAATATTTCCTTGAAATGGTAGATGAAAATGCATATAATTCTGGTTTATTAATGTTTATAATTGATTAAGTTAAACCAAGCAAATTCTAAATTGACAAAACGTAGTTTTTTTAAATATTATTAATATATTTATTTCATTTTTTATTCTCATTGTAAATTTACGTGTGATAGTTGGAAGCCGATTTTTATTATAAATTTATTGTTTAGTTTTCACAATTTATAATATCGATGTAATTATTGAATAAAGATTAAAAATTTTAGTAAAACTTTAATGTTATCGTGTTAGCCATTAGAAGAACCATTTGTTCACCGTAATGCATGTATTTTTTTTTTGAACAATAAATAAAACATTTAAATACTATGAATTATATATCACAAAAAAGCGGAATAAATATATAATTTGTATGTTTTATTTTACTGCGTAAAAAAAGGGGGATTGTAATACAGTTTGAATAGAATATTTCCATTATCCATTTGGTAGCACTTACCCAATATGTGTATGATCGTTAACGTACATTTTCAAAGAACAATGAATGGGGTGATAATAGAGTAGTATATATATGTCGATCAATTTAGTTGTTACACGATTATTTGTAATCAGCTTTTAAAATGTTGGATTCATTGTAGCAAACACAAATTAAGCCAACTTTGATGTCTTAAAAAAAAATGTCAAAAATTACTGAGAATTTGCTAGAGAAATTAATTTCCGAAGGAAATATTATTTATGAATATTCAGACTTTAAGAATATAGAGCACATAGGAAGGGGTGCATATGGAATAGTTTCTCGTGCTACTTGGAAGGATACTACTCTTTGTTACGCTCTGAAATCATTTAATAGTAATGATAAACAAACCCTTGAAGAAATTGCTAAAGAGGTACGATACTTATAATTATTCCAAGTTAGATAAAAGCTTTATACAATACTTAGGGTTATTTTATAACAGTCGTCACTTCATCGGAAAGTTAATATGCATGGAAATATTTTACGTTTCTATGGAATCACATGTAGTGAGTTTTAGCATTTATATATAATATCATACAACTGTTAGTATTTATATAATATCATTTCATCTAACAAATAAATTAATGTGCAATTTTTTTTTCAGATGATAAGAAAGAATATTCCTTAGTTTTAGAATATGCCGATGGTGGCACGCTAAATACATATTTAATTAATAATTTTACTGAACTTAATTGGAATGATAAGTTGCGTTTAGCATTCCAATTAGCAAGTGCTGTAGAATGTATACATAGCTTTGACGTTATTCATCGTGACCTGGTAATAATATAATTTTTTTTTATTTTGCTTTATAATGTTTTTAATTTTTATTTTATTTTCAGTTATTTTATGTTTTTATAAAATTATAGCATGGAAAAAATATACTTATACATCAGAGTAATATTAAATTGGCAGATTTTGGTTTAGCAAAAAAAATCGCCGAAGATTCAAGTAATCCATCAAAACAATTTGGTATTATACCATATATAGATTCAAAAAGTCTTGGAAACCCACAACACAAAAAAGATAAAAAGTCTGATATATATAGTATTGGCGTTCTTATGTGGCAAATCTCAAGTGGACGTCAACCATTTAAGGATAAGGGGTTTTGTTATGATGTAGATTTATCTATCGCTATAACTACTACTGGATTAAGAGAAGATATTATTGATGGAACTCCCATTGAGTATAGTAATTTATATAAAGGTAAATAATAAACAATTAATCATTTTTTTTTAAAAAAAAAAATAATTATTAAATTAATTTACTTATTAAATTCAATTAGAATGTTGGGAACATGAGCCAAATAAACGCCCAAACATTCAGAAAGTTGTTTTAACTCTTAAAACAATGATCTATCCTCAACAAGTTGGTGAAAATGAAACAGAAGAAGACAATACAATTAATGAGAAAGAAACAGAAGATAATCAATTAGAAAAATATCATCCAACTTCAAAAGATAGCATTGAAACTTCAGATATAAATAAAGATTTGCTAATTGACAAATACCTTGATGAATTTGGTGCATGTATGACTGTTGAAAATAATAATACAGAAAGTCAAGATAAAATTGATAGTGAAATTCAAGAAGAAATCCCTATATTGCATGAATATGAAGAAACGGATAAAACGCATGAAATTGAAAGTCGTAGAATTTCGACAGAAATTGCTAAATTATTAGTACCATTTGAAAACTTTGAACTATTGATAGCAGAAGTATCGAAACTATATGATAAAATAAGTGAATGTTATGAAATGGCAGAACATAATGAAGGGATTTGTTCTGTATTCATGGATAGAGTAATAGCAGCCGAATCAGCAGTACGTTGTTTAGGAGTTCGTAGAAATCAAAAGAAAGATTTTTTTAACCAAAGAAATCTAATATTATTTCAAAGGTTAGTACATAACATACGGCGGATTGAAAAATTTGTTAGCGAGATAAGTCAATTAAAAGGGTTATCAAAGTATGTTCAAGCTAATAATGCTAAAAGTATTAAAAAGAATTTCGAGAAATTATGTAGAGATTTTGATAGTTATGTAGCCGATTTAAATTTTACCATTCCCGTTGATTCCGAAAAGGATAAAAATGCATTAAGACAAGATATGGATAACCTTGGAAAATATCTTAATGAAATTGGAGGAGGTATAACTGACAACAATAAAAATATTACGCTAGCAGTAATTCAATTAAACGAAATAAGTAATACCATGGAATTATTATTTTCCGAACAAGAAGAAGATAATAATACAGGAATTCAAGATAAAATTAATGATCTATTCCAAGAAGAGCGTCTTGAGCTAAATGAATATGAATATGCAAATAAAATGCGTGGAAATAAAATAGGAAGATGGTTCGACAAAAAGAACAGAAATCAAGTAGCATTTAAAACTGTTGTAGAAGAAGGAGATAATGATGATTATAAAAATAATGTTAGGAATCAAGTTACCATTTTAAAAAGATTAAAAGGTTGTGATTATATTTTAAGATTTTATGGATTAACTTGTGATGGGGAAAAATGGTATTTAATAACCGAATGGGCTGAATTTGGTAATTTAAGAGAATATTATAATAATTATGATTTTAATGTTGAAAAGAAATTGAAATTTGCTGTTGATATCGCAAGAGGATTGAATTTTTTGAGATCCATTGAAGTAAGTGAATTTGTTTTAAAAAGTATTCTCATTAATATGTATATTTATTTATTTATTTACTACTATTAGATCATTCATAGAGATATAAGGGCAGAAAATATTTTAATAACTGATCATGAAACGGCAAAGATTGCAAATTTTAAATCAAGCAGAACCCTTGCTCAGGAAACAAGAAAACAAAGCGCGACACTAGAAGCTGTTCGTTATTTAGCCCCTGAAATGTTGGGTCAAAGAACAGTAAAATATGACACTAAGTGTGAAGTTTATAGTTTTGGTATTTTACTTTGGGAGATTGCTGAACAAAAAATTCCCTATGAAAAACATAATGATACTTTGCGTATTATTGACCTTGTTGTTAAGAAAAAATTTCGGGAACCATTTTCTTTGAGTAACGGTTTACACAAAAAATATCAAGAAATTGCAAAAGAAGGTTTTTATTTTATACAAAAATTCTTTAAAAATATTATTAATTTAACGTGTCAAAATATAATCAAATCTTTTTCTTTCTTTCTCTCCCTCATTTTAGCTATTGATCATGATCCAAATTTTAGACCTAAATTAGCAAAAATTTTTATCACGCTTCAAGAACTTTACAAAAATCATAGATCGACACTAGCTTCACATACTGATAGCATCGACATTCTTGAACTTACACCACAGGATGAACAAGTCGTATATTGTAGTCCATTTACTTATATGACAGTGGATGAAGCTTCAAAACAACACAAATTGAAAGATGGTGATTTGGAAATGGCTTATAAATGTTTTGATGCTTACGCTAATATTGGTGATTTAAAAGCAAAATATTTTAAAGCATATTATATTTCTCGTAATTATGCTGAAACTCATCTTTCGCGAGAAGAAAGAAATAAAATTGCCGCTAAATTATTTAAAGAAGTTGCTGATAAAAGTGATGATTATCCTGAATCCCAACTTCGTTATGGAAATTGTTTATATAAAGGTCAAGGCGTTCCAATTAATATTGAAGAAGCTGTTAAGTATTATGTCAAATCTGCTGAAAATGGACAAGTTTTAGGAATGTATAACGCTGCTGTTTTATACTATACAGAAGATTTTATAAATCGAGATAAAAAATTAGGTGAATATTATATAAAATTAGCTGCTTATTACCGACATCAGCCTGCGATAGATTTTTGTAAAAAATATAATATTCCTTTATAAATTAACAATATATAATAATTTAAAAATGCGAAATAAAAGATATATTTATATATTATTTATTATTATTATTATCATTCAGAAAAATGGACAATTTAATAAAACTTTTTATCAAATGTTGTAGCCCAAACATAATATCAAATCAAACTTGGGATTCCCAAACTAAGTTAGACATATTTAACATCCAAATACCATCTAAGACTGGATTAGTGGGACATAATCGTCAAAGTTTATTCGTTATACTTACCATAGCCTGAAAATTTTGCCAGCACGATTACCCGCTTCATACCATTTCAGGAGATTTAGAAATCGCAAACTCGTAACTCTTAGAATATTCTTACAAGGAAACACTTTTAATAATTGTAATAGTATATGTACAGTACAGTAGTTTATAAACTTTAAATATGTAACCGTACGATGGTGTGTCGTATTACACGTGTGCGTCAGATGTTAATTTGCATAACTGACAGTTGACGCAC
The DNA here is from genome assembly GCA_003550305.1 of Glomus cerebriforme. Taxonomy (NCBI): domain Eukaryota; kingdom Fungi; phylum Glomeromycota; class Glomeromycetes; order Glomerales; family Glomeraceae; genus Glomus; species Glomus cerebriforme. The sequence continues at coordinate 18,267 of QKYT01000683.1, forward strand.
AACATTAATGTGATACTTTTGCCAAAGGTTAAAGTGAATAAAATAAAGGAAGTATACCCGAATTAACCGATGGAATTTGATACGATTTGTATCCGAATGCAGGATTAAAATTAAATACAGTTCGAAACTCTAGTTGGAGTATTATTAATTTTAAACGATAGGAAATCACTGGTGGGGAACTAATTTGACATTTGGTTAAATCTGCCAACAACTTAAATTATGTAGAAGAAAAAGGAGATACTGAAAAAACTGCTATCTAGCATACCATAATGATAGCACCTGCTGGGAGAACAAGCAATTTTGTTCATGAATGGCCATATGTCATCGTGACTTAGTTGAGGAATAGATAGAATTGATAAACTAAGAGATCAAATTAAATGTTGAAAATGTTTCAAATAACACAAGTAAAAATAGTAGCTATTGGTTGGTCTATTGAAATGCCAACATTTTTTCATTTATGAAAATTATTTTGATATTAAAATTGATGGCTCTAGTTGATCCACTTGATAGTTGTTCGAAGTAAATGGAACCGGAATGGTGATGTGTTCTTATTACTTCTGAATACCACAAATATAATATTGAACGTGAATATTATAAAATTATTCTTTAATATAAGTAGTTAGAAAATTTAAAGTTCGCCTATTTTCTTGCAGAATTATAAACCAGATAAAATTAAATTATTAATTAATGATGCAAGAACAATATTAACGGAGTTATTATTACTGTAAATAAAAGTCAGATAAATTATTAATGAATGTAAAATAAAATGTTTTCTTATTTTCAATTGATTGTATAAACTAACGAATTCACTTATATTATATATCAATTTCCAAAAAAAAAATCATTTTTTTGTAGTTCTTACGGTCCTACCAACAATGGACTTACTAGAAATGCACCATGCTGGACCCAGAAATATATATATGGAGGTCAGGTTGAGCCAACCGAATTTTGTACGCATTTTTTCAGGGCCGGAATTATGATAATGTCAGTCAGATATTATAATGAGTAATAAAATTCTGACCTGCATCATCAAAAATTGTCCAAAAAAGGAAAGATTTACATGGTTTTTTCGTCTCAAAATACGCAAACTTAAACCCGACCCTTTTATATGTATTTCTGGGTCCTGCTCCTCCCTTCGCATAGTACCATGCTTTACGCAACTATAGGGTCAGGGATAAGGATAAGTATAGGTATGAAGCGTCGTTCCAATCAAAAATCCTGGATAGTTATCCTGGGTGAATGGGATTTTGACAAGTTTTCCCAGATATATCCAGGGTATCGAAGGTAAAAAAGCCGTTTGTGACATACATATATATATATATTCCATCTGATTTTATAGTTCTTTGCTTCAACCTTCACAAGCTAAATCATTAATAAAATAATAATTTTTTTTTAAAAAAAAAAAAAACCATTACCTACTACTGCAACTATTGTAGAACTTGCCAATTGCAAATTTTGGCAAGTAAATGACTTCCTCCAGTATTCCAGTATTTATCAGGCATGGTGAAGTCATGTTTAGGTATTTCTCATTACAGTATGTAAATAAATTTTATTCTCTTTCTTTAAATAAATTATTTTATTTCCTTAATTCTGTAAATCAATAATCAATTATTTTTGAAAATTTTAGCTATACAAAATACAAGAAGAGAACTTTATTATTTACTCAAGTGATTAGAATGTTTATAATGATGTACTGTATGTTCTGCAATTTGTTTAAATAATCTTGCATGTATTTTTGAATTTAAATTTCTATTTTTTTTTTTTTTAGAAATCAGGTTCATCCAATATTCATTATAGATAGCTGAAGGCCATGTTACGCAGTTAATAATATCACATGAAGGGGGATATTAACACTTATTTATTACACATTACTGAGATATAAAGTCGTGTCCGTTGCATATTTTTAGTTTGTCAATGGCATAATATATTTTCTGGTTTAGACCAACTCAGAATATAGTTCTTTGAAAAATATTTAGATCAGAAACTGAGAGGAATCTCTATGTACTGTACATTAATGATTAATAATTTTAAATAATAATTTTAATTTTAGAATGAAGATTATAATAATACTGAAAGAACTAGTTTATGAATATATATCATCAAAAGGAAGACCAAACGATGCTCTATCTTAAGTATCCAAGTACTTATATGGAATATTATTGAAAAGGTTAGTGTTTTGGTCAACCTGTGTAGCAAAATAAGAGCTAGAGAAAGGTGATGGGACAGATCAGGCTATAGGCCTGGTTTTCTCTTATTCTGTGAAAGAAAATCTGACTAATTCGAAGGAGCATTAGTCTATGTACCTTTTTCTTTTCAATTTTGCTAATCAAAGACCTTTTTTATTATTAAGTTTGTTTAACCTTAGAAAAACTTTTTCTGTTCATAAATGTACATACTGTATATTAGTAATGTTTATATTATAATAATTAAATTGATATATTAACCAAAATTCAAATATTATTAGGGTTAAAGGATGTAATACCATTACTTGCTTTATAAAAATAATCTTAAATATTCAAATGTCTATATGGAATATTATTGAAATTGCTTAATAAGAAAAATAATATTGTAAAAGTTGATATTAATATATATACTGTATATTACTGTATTTATGAAAAAATTCTTTCCTCTATTCTCAAAATTTTGCACCATATCTTGTGCTTAAAAATAAAAATTCTCATTATATCTTAATGAGGCTGAATTCGAAAACGACCAGGATAATGTAATGATACTACTGGATAAAGTTTTGATGGTAAATTATTCCATTCTGATACTTCCGGATACTTTACACCATTGACTGTAAAAGCACAAGTTCTTTTATCCATATCTAAATGAACAGTAACTTTTACATTATCATTATGAAATGTTGGGCAATAATTATATATTTTACTTCTAGAACTATAACAAGAACCATCAGAACCTAATACCCATCCAGTAGTTTGTCTTCCTGCAGAGGTTTCAAAATTAAAATTTTCTGCTGCACATATCCCAACCCAAGTGTAAGAACAATATTTTTCAATAATGACATCCCATTTAAAAATACCTTTATTTTCTAATGTCATTTTAGCTCTAACACTTTGATGTGAATTAGTAAGATATTTTTGTGAACATACAACTTTTCCATTATCCTCAATAATAAGGTTTGATCCACGTGCAAATTGATCCCAAACATATCCAGAATAACGTTGAGGTTGGATATCAATATTTAGTTTATTATTTGGTACCATATGATATGTAAATATATTATTAATCAAAATATTTGGTAATATTTCTTTAAAAGGATATACTTTTAAAAGAAAATCTTCTGAAGTTATATGAAAAAATCTAATTAATTGGATAAATCTACTTAATCTTCTTTCCATCACTGTAAATTCATTTTTATTCCATTTGTTAATATCTTGTTGAATAACAGGATTCTGTCCACACGCCCACCTTAATAAATTTTCCCAAATAACAATTTCATTACTAACATAAAGATCATCTCTTTTTAAAATAATTTCTAAAATAGATGGATTAAAGGTGAGAAATTTAGTTGATTTAAATAAGCAATCAGAATCATAACAAATTTGTTGAAGACAAAAATTCCATAACTTTTCAAAGAGTTCTTTTTGATAAGTTAACTCAATAATTTCAAGAATATTTTTAATAATAAAATCACGATGATTTTCTCCAACCAAAATTTTTTGAATGTATTTAACTAAAGATTGAAACCCAAGTTCGTCTGATAACAATAAAAGATTTAATATGTCACGAGATTGCGATTTTGTTAAATCAATGCTTCCGCAGTACATATACCTTTATTTTATAAAAAGAAAATGTTATTAGAAAATTTCTGAAAAAAATTATGTTAAAAAATAATAAATCGTACCTTAAAAGAATTTCAAACACATCAGGTGAATTTCTCAAATTTAAAATGAAATAACCATCCTTTTTTCGAATATCTTCTGTGAAAATCCTTTTGAGGAATTTAGATTGTGTTTTTAATATTAAGGAATGAGCATGAAATTCCTTTATATTTGGTTCTTCACCAGCGTAAATTATTACATCATATCTTTCTTTAGTTTTATAAAGATTTTCATAATTTTTAATTATTTCCTTATGAATAATGAGCATGATAAATAATTTTAAAATTATTTAAAAAACAAGAAATGAAGTTTTCATTCACTAATAATATTTTCTGAAGTATTTATGATCAAAGCAAATGAATAATTAAAAGTTAATTCATTTAACTTTTCATGAATATGTAATAGAATGTTTATCATTTTTATTTTTAGTAAAGTAATAATACCAAATCGAAAGCTTTTTTTGGAGATTATCAGGGGAACTTTCTATTTTTAGTTCACATATAAGAGGTTCGGCATGTGATTTGTGACCGCGTGATTATTATATATGACGCATCTTCCTCAGCAATTTATACAACCAATCACGCCACACCACGTGAGTGCGAACAGACGTGTCACCGAGCCTCACTACGTTCCGGACTAATAATTATAAATTATAATTCAATTCAATATTCAGATTCATTCGGTTAGGTTTCTTGTCAAATTCTTTAAGTACAAGTGATTTGGTGAATAGCAATTACCCACTGGTAAATTAATTATATATAATTCATAATTTTTTATAAAGATTTGTTTTTATTTCCATGAATGATTTTTTTCAATAATATTTATATAATGACTTTAACCGTACTTTCAAATGAAATACCGTAAATTATAAAAAAAAAACAAAAGAATAATAAAAAAATCATCAAAATAGAATTCTGCAATTGTTAAAATTTTTGGATTAAAATACCAAAGGTTATTATTTTGTATAAACATTTTTCTTAATCTTGCGTGGAAATTACAATGTAGTTTTATATTTATCTTTAATAGTTAATTAAAATTTTGAATATGTACAAAAAATTTTTTTTACTTTATAATGTAACAAATATAACGTAAATGCCAAAACCTTTTATACTGTGTATATAAATATATATTAAGAATCGCAACTTTTTTAATTCAAATGTTAGTATAGTCGAAACTGGTTATAACAGTGTTATAATGAGCCTTGTTATTGTGGCAGTGTTCATTCCAATTTAATTTTAATAACGTGGCAAAAATGGTGAAGTTACAGCCTCATTTACTTCGCCATCATTTAATAAATAGTATGACGCTCTAAAATACGCAATTATGAATAAAATAAACATACACTTAAAAGAATTATTTTGAAACACGTATATTTAAAACAAAATAATATTTTTTTTCTTATATAAACAACATGAGAAAGAGTCGAGAGGCAAAAATTTTTTTTTTGTTATCACAGTAAACAAATTTACGAAAATAAATATTCACACATCAAATAAAAAAAAAAATTTTTTTTTTTGAAATCATGCAACTAAAATCTTTATTGTTGATTTTTGTTCTTTTCGCCTATATTAGCGTTTCTGCAAGTAAATAATCAATTCCTTCTTTTTTTTATGATAAAAAAATTTTTTTCGCATTAAATTATTGATCATTATCTAAAAAATTTATTTTTTTTAAAAAAACACATGATATAGATGCTTTTATTAAACGAAATGCGGAAGCAGGTGTATATAGACGTGATGCGGATGCGGAAGC
>QKYT01000684.1:28876-48194 GCA_003550305.1 Glomus cerebriforme
CTAACCAAATTATATACAATTTTAAGATTTTGATTTTTAAAGCTCACTGTACCCAAAGTTCTCTAGTTACCTTTGTAATGATAAATCGCCTCATTAGTTGGTTCTTCAAAAGGTCTAAGATCATCATCTTGTACAAAATTTCGCTCTTTTTTCCAATATACATTCCTTGGTATATGTTTAATTATGAACTTTTCTTTTATTCCATTATTACAACTTTTATCATTAGCGGAACAATTCTCATCATTTTCAAATAATATAAATTTAATTAAATGATCACAATTGCCAAGAATTAGATTTTTCATAATATTATGTCTAACATCTAACAATCTAAATTGATCGGGACTATTATTAATAAATCTTCATATCATATGATTAATATACATAACCATCTCATCATACTAATTTAAAAATTAAAATAAAGTTAGTTTTAAAAAAAAAAGAATAGAAAAACACATATTTACTCTAATTTATATTAACTTTCATAATGTACTTTAGAAAAATTATTTGAAAGATATCTTCTACGTTTATTTAAATGTTCCAATGCTTTATATGCAGATTTTATTACATTAACTTTTTCAATAATATCATTCTATTGGATTATCCTTTTCTTCTGTTTTAAATTCTCTTTCTCATTTTTTTCATCCCAGTAAACTTTTAAACGTAGGTGTTCGTGTCCAAATTCAATCTTCTCAATATGTAAACCATTATATGCATCATTATATTCTTGATCTATTGGGATACCATTTGTCCAAATATACTCAAGGAATGGTTTACCTTTGTTAGAACAATTTTTTTTATTTTGGTTTGAATCAAGATGAATTTTATGCTAGATTTGAATAGTAGATTACCAATAAGTTCCATAGTTTCATTATTATTATGATCAAGGCAAAAAAAATAAGATTCATATCTATCCATTACCTATGGTTCTTTACCGTCAGCTACTATACAAAATTTTTTATAATTTTCGTAGACCATTCTCATATAATATTATCACTTTTTTTTCTTTTACTAGAATTTTTTTCTTTTCTTTTTCTTTTTTAATTTCAATATTTTTAAGAATTGATCTAATATTTCCTTTATCATCAACATGTAAAAGATTTTCCAAAGTTCTAACTAGACAGGTATCAAGATTCTCTAACAGTATTAATTCGACTTTATCAGTATTATATAAATTTCAGATTATAGCTCTCTGTCTTTGTTCTTTATCATCTCCAATTATAAGTAACATTTTATCATTATAAATGAATTCTAATAAGTGAATTTTTTCTATATCACCTTCAAAATTTTTTGCCATGATTTGCAAACCATTCTTAACTAAGTACAATCTAAAAGAGTTATTCAAAAAAGTTAAAAAAGAAAAAATAGATAAAAAGATGAAAGAATCCAATATACTGTATATATTAAAAAAAAATTATTATTTACTTACTTAATAGAATAAAGACCTCAAGTATAACATAATTGTAATTTATTTTTACTAATAGTGAAATTGTTTTTATTATATTTTTTTATGTGCTTATTCTTATTTTTAACCATCTTTGCCTCAGTTTCTAACTTCATTTCAGCCAGATTACAAACTGTAAATACATAATAAAATTTGTTTAATATATTTATTTATTGTAAAGATTTTAACATAAAATTTTAAGAATAAATATTTACCTTCAAGAACTTGAACCTTATTTTTATATTTTTTGACCAACAAATAATTATTATAAAGACACGCAAGAAGTCTATTCATACAATCTGTTAAGTTTCCTATGTATCAATAATTTAATTCATCCTTCATACTTTTTGGATAATTAAATTTCTTATTATAATTAAAACTTAAATTTTCATTGTTATATTCATAATTATATATTCCATTAAAATTCAATAATATAAATCTTTTTAAATTTTGATTATTGATAATATCATCTTGTTTATTGATATCACCTTGTTCATTAATAAATCTTGAAATTCCTGAAATATCACCACAATAATGATGATAAGTTAGAGGATGATTTCTATTTGCTAAACTATAACTTTCGTTTGATTTGTTTAATTTAAAACATAAAATAATAGTTTTTTCTTGAGAACCAAAATCAAAAATCTTTTTTTCAGCTATTAAACGATATTCAATGTATAATGAGTCTCTCTTGTGAACAAGTGAATCATTCGACATATTCATTTTATAATAATTTTCAGTGGGACCATTCATATCATTTTCAACATTTGTAGATTCCTCCTTTTTTTCTTTCATATCCATTTCAACGTTAATGTAAGATATAGCTACAAAGATAAACTTTTCATTACTATAAGTTTGTAAACTTGATATATTGAATGACCATCTATTATTTGAAAAGTTTTGATTACTCTGATAGTATGGGTCATTGTAAATCTTTAAACTATTAAATTTATTATCAATTTTGATTATTTCATTAATTATATCATCACCTTAAAGAAGGTTTGATTTTCATTAATTGCTCAGAAAAATCAGCAAAAGTCACATCTTGCTCATTATTATTTTTGGTTTCATCATTTTTTGAGTTTGTGAACAAACAGTAATCACTATTTTTATAAATTTTAATCCTATGATTCACTATTAATTTATATTTTATTTTTTTTTTAAAAAAAACAAAAAGAATAAGTATTACTATAAGTAGAAAAAAAAAATTATTATAAATTATTATTATACGATCATTATTTTTTTATGCTGATCGACAAATATATTTATATTTGCACATGTACTAACTAATATCAAATAATAATAAGAACTGGACTATAGTATATTGGTCTTCAACTGATATTTTAACATCCTGTTCAATAATATATAATTATCAGACATTTACTATTTGATGATTTATGTTAATACAACCAGTTACTATGCATAATAAAAGTCTAATAAAGGCTAACAGTTACTCAGCACTACGTGACTTCGTAACTGCGGCACTATTATACCTTATATATATTTACATAAGAATATGATCAGTAAAATTTGCTGAGCTGCGTTCAAAAAATTTCACCAATCATATTGTTTATTGCAAATACAACAGTTACTCAGAACTTCATGCCAAGTAACTATTAATTATTTACATATTTTAAAAATAAAACTTATCAGTGTCAAATATAATAGTGAATTTTCCATCTTGACTAATTTCAATTTGAAAATTCTTTTTTTCACTATTATGTTAGGATGATGTTGAAGATATTTTAATAATTAGGTGAAAAAGATAAATATATTATTTAAAAAAGTTCATGCTATTTTATAAATTTTCCAATTAAATACACTGATTTTATAAAATATTTGTTGTGTTACAACGATGATTTTTAATAAACTTCCATGACAAATCATGTGCATGATTATTTATCGTTAAAGATAACAAATAATCATCAGAAGAATTATTCCTATTGAACAGATCATGCAAATTTATGTACACTTCCCTACAAAAAGTATCCGACCACCCTAAAAATTAAAAATTCCGAAGATTTTAATAAAAATTTTACAACTATATTAAAATGTGAGGTGAAAAAAAATTAATTTGAAGTGTATCTTTGCTCAATTAATAGTGAAAATCTGCAGAAATATTTAATTTTCATAAGAAAAAAAATTCAACTTTTTAATAAAAATGTTTATGGTAAAATAGATATAAATAGATATCAGAATTTGATTCCTTGGCTTTTAAATAGCTTATATTCCAAAAATCAGAAAGATTGGTTCAGTAGTTGTTGAGAAATCAGCTTTTAAAAACNATGAATTTTTGNGAATTTTATATGTAAATCATTTTTGCCGATTTTTTGATGATTTTCAGAGGTCGATTTTGAGATAACTACTGAACCAATCTTCCTGATTTTTGAAACATAGGGTATTTTTTAGCCAAAGAATCGAATTTTGACATCCATTTTGCTATAGCTGTTCTGGTTAAAAATTTAAAAATTTTGCCATTTTTTCAATTAATCATTTACGCAAAATATTATTATTAATTGAGTAAAAAAATACCTCAGATATATGTCTTATACCTCAAACATTGAAACAGGGGTAAATTTATTATTAAGTACCCCAATTTTTCAATTATTTTTTAATTTTTAGGGTGGTCGGATACTTTTTATAGAGGAGTGTAGATTGATAATCAATATTCAACTTTTTAAAAAATAAATTGATAATACCAATTAAAAAAGAAAACTATTTAAGCAATAAATTAAAAGTAAATCCCCAAAAAAATTAAGATAATTACTTATAATATATAATTTATCATTCTTGTTATCTGCTGACTAAATTCAATTTTTAACAGTATGAAAGAAAAAAAAACAATAAAAATAGTTTCATATTTGATTATTTCAATAAATAGGTATTTATTTCCATTTCTTGTATGAAAGAATTTTCTTGATTGGAAATTCAGCCGTAGCACTTTTAAAAAATTCTTTAATTGTCTTTCATTTCAATTTGTATTTTAAAACTTGCAGAAAATATTTGCCAAGATACGAATTTAAGTTTATTGTTTTTGATAATTGAATTTCATGTTCAACCAAAAAAAGAAATGCAATGAATGACAATATGCATTTTAATAATGCAAATAGAAGATCAATGATGGATGTTACTATTAAATTTTGGAAATCTTTATATATAAAATTGGGTATTGTCACTTTGTTAATATATCAAAATATAAAAATTTTTTGCTCTAATTTTAATTTTTTTTTTTAAAAAAAAAAAATAAAAATAAAATTGTTTAAAGACATTATCAAATTGATAGGAATAAATAAATGTCATTAAATTGTTAATCATAATCATTTTTGAAGAAACCAGAAACTTCATTTCCCAATCGTCCATTGGATCACAATGCATTAAACAATTGTACTCATTATCGTAATCTACCAAATACACAATAATGATAGCGATCCTGTAATTTTGGTAGTATATAGTTTGACTAACCAAAAATAGTCACATGTAATAAATCGTTAATGTAATTATTACATCATATGTCTTATAAATTACAATAATTTTATTATTTGATTTATAAACTTTATAATAACAAAATTATTGTGCAATGTATACCTTTAGCTATAATAAGTAATAAAGTTATAATTTTTATATATTGTTACATCAATAAGTTTTTACTATTTTATTATGTAAATTAAATTTCCATTGATTTGTAATATCTGAAAAAATTCTAGATTGTGTACTTTATTTAGATTAAAACTTTTATTATTACTCTAAGATAATAATGCATACATCCATCAAATAATAGCCAAAAGAAAATATGATAAATAGTTTATTAATTACCTCTTATTGCTAAAATGTATAAAATAATTATAAAGCTCAATTGCATTATTTACATAAAGTAATTCAAAGTTTCATGGTAATTTTATATTATTAAAAAGTGCTTATAAAAATTATGTGAATATCGTTAAAGTTTTGATAAATTTTATTTAAATAAATAAATTAATATGCATAGATCCGCAAATTAAAAATATAAATTATAGCATCATTATCATTTAAATAAGAACATCTAAATATTCGTCAATTAAAATTATTAACAATAGCTAACTATCTAACATATTTAAGCTTTTTTCCTGCTAATTGATATCTGTTTTCCATAGCTTTTTTATACCAATAAATAGTATCTTCTATACTCTTTTCAGTTCCTTTGCCTTGTTCATATAAAGTTGTTGTGCATTAACGTTTCCTCCATTTGCAGACATTTAATAGCAATTAAATGTTTTTTCTTCATTAATATCAATTTGAATTCCATAACTATAAATATATCCAAGTTTATATTGAGCATCTATAAATTCTTGATCAGCTGATTTTTTATAAAATTCAAATGCCCTTCTTTCATTAAAATAAATACCTATTCTTAATTCATAAATTTCACCTAATTTATATAATGTGAGTTTATTGTCATCATTTGCAGCTTTATGATACCAATAATTAAGTTAATATAAATTATCTGTCATTTTTTCATCATCATTAAAATTATTACATAAATAATTACTTTTTCTATTAGCTGCTTCATTATATAAGTCAAATCCTTTTTTTTTATCCATTTTAATTCCAATACCATTTATATAATAATAATCAAGTATAAATTTTGCATCTACATTTTCATCTTCAGCTGATTTTTTATAAAGTTCAAATGTTTTAGCTTCATCTTTATTTATGCCAATTCCTAACTCATAACATTCACCCAAATAATATTGTGCATTTTCATCTCCATTTTCTAGATTTTTCTAAATTTTTTTCTGTCCTATAACCATTATTATGTTAGTAATCAAAATAAAATTACGCTAAACTATCAAATACTTTTACATACAACTCAGATGCAGAAAAGGGATTTTTATATGTTCAATTTCAACTTGGATATTGCTATGATAATGGAATTAGAATTTAAGTTAATAAATCAAAGGCTAAAATTTTATAATATTCAAAAGCTTTAACCTTATTTTTTTCAACATCTATTCCTATTTCATAAGCATAACCTAAATTATGTTGTGCCATTTCATTTCCATTTTCTGCTGCTTTATTATACCAATAAATAGCTTTTTCTAAATTCTTTTCAATATTTTTACTATAGTCATATAAATATCCAAGATTAATTTATAATATATATATATATATATATATCCTTTTTCTGCTGAAATTTTATAATATTCAAAAGCTTTAACTTCATCTTTTTCAATGACCTTTTTATATCTGTAGCATTGACCTAGATTATATTGTGCACAACTATCACCATTTTCTGCTGATTCATACCAGTAAATTGCTTTTTCAAAATTCTTTTCTATACCTTTACCATCTTTATACAAAATACAAAGATTATTTTGTGCAATAGTATATCCATTTTCTGCTAATTTTTTATAATATTCAAAAGCTTTAACTTTATCTTTTTCAACATCTATTCTTATTTTATATAATAACCAATACCTGATTTTAACTTGATTTAAATTTGTAATTACATATCACAATATTTTCTTTCACCAAGTATATTATTATTAATTTTTAAGTTTCTTCAATTTGACAAAGAATTTCTGAATAATTCAGATTTGTTATATAAATATCTAACATAAATTATGGGTAATTATCAGAGGTAAATTTATTTTCTTCAGATTGCACAGAATTCAGAAATTTTTTTCAGAAAAATACACGATTATGAAGTCAGTATGAATTTTTTAAAAGATCTGATTTGTCAATCTTAATTGACTTAATTGGAAATTTTATTTGTAGTAAAAAAAAAAGTCTATGATCAGGTTGTGTAACTTGTATTACAGTATTATTTATTAATACTAAATTTGGTAAATAAATATAGTTTATTAGTATTTAAAAAAATATATAAATTTATTTAATTAATGAAATTTTTATAAATCTAATATTTTTGTGACGTTATTTCATCAACTTTATTAAGAGGAGAGAGAGAAAGATCAGAATTAAATAATTCTATACTTGATTGTCATAAACATTGTTTTTTTTTAGTATTTCAAATGTTTTTGAGATCATTTTGTAAATGGAATTTACCATAAATTTTTTGAATTTCTAGTTGTAATATACTGTATTCCCATCAAATCATGTTATGATTTTGATTTTTCATAATCCAATCATATACATAATTTTTCTCTTCTTCTGTAAAAGGTTCATGGTTAACTTGATTGACGAAACAGAAATAACAAAAAGAAATTAGTTCAATTTTTTTTTGTTGAAATTATAATGATATGATTAACTTACCAAATAGTTCTATATAATTCTTTATCTTATTTATTTCATAATCGATCGTATGTATAATATTTTGTTTGAATGGATTATAAAATGTTTGGTAAATATAATAAAATGACGAAGAATTTTTTTGTTTTTTTTTTGATGCTTTATGTTTGATAAAAAGTAAGAGAATAAGTCATTTTATACCCAAAAAAATTTAGATTTAAAATTTTAATGAGTGTATTTTTAAAAATAATGTAACTCTAATCCTGGAATCTTAGATTAAGATTATCTGAATATCACAAATTGCTTTCATTTTAAGTATATGCCAATCTGTATGTCTTAGAAATTTTTTCAATACCATTCTACTTTGAGATTATAAACAAGTATATTCTGCAAAGTAATAACAAGGTATGTTTGTTTTATTGCTCAACTAGCTTCTTGAAACATGTCATCACGATGTTAATCAGTTTTTCCGCCTTTATAGATATTCCAAAATAAAATGGATATATTGCTCTTCTTATTATATATCAGCATTTTGATCTTTGCCAAGAAATCTTTGACAATCATCATGCATATAATAGGTGCAGTGAAATAATTGAAAATATTATCTAATCTAATTAACTTCACGTATCTCATCAGTGCAGTAAAATTGCTGTGACTTTTCTACCATCAACAAATTTGGGCAGTATGAATAGAAAATATTGCATTGATTACCTTAGTTACTAATTCCAGAATTTATACTGTAGGTTCAAAATTACTTAATATAAAAGTTTTTTTGCAAAACTTAGCTAAAATTGAAAGTTCTGTGTGGGAGAGATATAGATAGACAAAAATTTTATAGATATTTTATTTTGAAAATCTAATATAGAAAAGAGTATAGGGTAAGAATCTTGTAGTTAGCTATAATAATATTTTTTTATTTTTTATTTTTATCGAAGAACAGCAAAACTACAGGTAAGTTATATAAAATAGAGTATAAACTCGAAAAATAATATATGCTATACTGTCGATATATCTAGACATTTAATAGTCCTGATTGTCAGCTACTAAGTAACATAAAGTAGCATTGGCTACATGATCTACGATAAAGAAAAAGAAGAAAAATTTGATACATTTAAGTGAAAATAAGAACTAAAATAATAAAACTGTTTTATATATAAAATATTAAAGGGTAAAAAATAACTATGAAAATCTCTGTATAAATGCCCATTTTCTGAATGTAAGAAATTAATAGAAACCTACAGAAGCCAGGCGTTATTGTTAACCAACTTATTGGGAGTGTCTCGGTTGACGAAGAAGTATGTTGTGGTGTTTGGACCGATATGGACAGGGTAGAATATAATTCGTGATATTGCTTTTTGTCTCATTTGGTGATGTTGAGTGAGCGTTCCAATTCTTTATATTTTTTGGCTTGTGGAGACCAAATAATTTTAAAGAGAGCAGTCATTAAAGATGACGTAAAATTTAGTAAAAAGGGCATATATTGTTTATGTGAGCCAAAAATGGTGCCAAATAATGAAGATAAGTATTCTGGAATATATGAGTGAACAATTAGTAACAAAGGGTAAGAATCTTTTAGAAGTGACACATTAATTGGGTTGAATAGTGGAGATGAGTTAATTAGCGAAATAAGGTGACGTGTTTTGTTCATGGAAAATAATTGATCTTTAACAAGTTTGTGAAGGGATGCCATCAAATTGTGTAATAATTGATTAAGTTCATTTGTATATGAAGGGCAGTTCCTGAAGTGTTCATTTGAATTGGTATCTGAATTATATAATGGACAAATTAATGGAGTCGAAGGGTATAAATTGGGATAATATTTTTGTTNAGTTAATCCTGTTGCCAGTGAGAAATTAGCAGCTTTGATTTTGTTGTCTTGGTAAGAATTAAGTTTTAAATTGGTGTAAAGATGATCTGGAGTAAAATGAAACTATTGTTGTGTGGCACAAAAATTGATATGATGTGTCCATGATAGTGTTGTGATAGTGGCGTTNTTTGATAGTGATAGAAAGGAATTAAAGAGTTTTGAGTTCAATAGAGAGTGTCCCCATCGATGTAAATTTTTATCAATGACTCCTAGGTTGTTCCATGTTAAGTTGCCTAATGATGAGTTAATAGATTTAGGGTTAATAATTATTGGTGCATCCTTAGTTAGCTAAACAATCAGCCATGTCGTAAGAAATATTGTTAGAATAGGATTTGATTTTAACTAAAATAATAGAAAGGTTATTATTATTAATATAAGAATCTAAGNCTAACCAAAGGAGATAATTATTTTGTTTTAATTTTTTTCTATAAGAAAGTTTTTGTATAATAAAAGAATTATAAGTGTAAATAAAATTTCTGTATTAATAGTAATCAAAGAATTTGGAGGTGTGGTTACAATAGCTGTCAAAATAGCCATAGTTTTGGCCTTTGTTGCTGAAGGAAGGTATGTGGTACATTCCAAAAATGAAGTTGTGTTTAGTGAGGCTTCATTTTCGATCCATCCAAAACTGATGCAGCAATCATGTTTCATTAGAGATTTCACTGATCGTTGGTAAAAAAAATTGAAAGAATTCAAATATTTGTGATGTTCTTTAATCTGGTTAAGTTTAAGAATTGTATCAGGGCATTCTATAAAACAATTTTTAATAAAAGGGTCTAAAGTAGTTAGAGCATTTGTTATTGTGAAATCAGAAAAAGAATGTGAAGGTAACGAGAAGTTGGAATTAATGTCAGTTAAAGGTATAGTATTATGTATAATTGTATTCTGTCTGTAATTGTTAAATGCTATAATTCTTAGTGGTTATGAGTAATGATAAAATGATTGTAAGAATAGTGTACAAAGAATAAGGTTTATAATTCTTATCATGTATGCGTACTCGATTAAGATTATGTAGTTGTACTAGGATCCCAAAAAATATATATAGGGGTAAGATGACTTTTGAATTTTTTACTAATAGTTCTACATAAGAGTTTTTTATATGATCGCTATACCAAATTAGTACTTAATATTAGATAATCATAAAAAATAAGCAAATTAATCATTTGACCTTTAGTTGTCATATGATTTAAGCTATTATTTTTCAAATATTGTTTAATGGGTGAGTTTTGACTCTTTCTCACTTTTTACATTTTATTAGAAATACGCAGTAAAATTTACAAAATTTTTATCGCTTAATAAAATTGTTTAAAATGGGAGTAACAGTATCTACCTATTCAGACAAACTTTTTAACGAATATATTCATCCCTTGGACTGTAAAAATATAGGTAGCAAAACACACACAGACTTAACCGTGCTCACACAACACTATAACCTTTGGAAGGATATGAAGAATAAAGATGGTTCAGTCAATACCGTGGGTCGTTTTGTTAAAGGAGTTTCTGACTATACACAAATAACACCTCCAGTACTATTTCTTATCGGGGGAGTGGTCAGTAAATTTTATGAAGACATTTTAGATGCTAACATACGGAGTTTAGATGAGGCCTTAGAGGAAATAACTAGGTACGAAATTACTATCAACGAACTCAAAGCAAAACTTGCTGCGGCAGGTTCTACATCGCCTCCGATAATTGGATTACAGCCGACAATTACGTCTTCAGAGTATAAGGTACACGATTTAGAACAGCCAATTTTGGCTACCTTCAGTGGATCAACATCAACAAAAAACACCAATGGCAACACGTTGAGTACACCGATCGTAATACAGGAGGATCAACATAAATCATCATCACAAGAGATACTGCTTCAGGATGACGATCACATGGAAATAGAGAAAGACATTTCCAAAACCGTTATTTCACCACCTGAAAATTCTTCACAGAAAAAATCAAACCCAACAAGAAAGCAGACAAGTCTGCACCCCCTTCAAAATTCCCTAAAAAGGTTAAGAAGGAGCGCTCACCTCACATCATCACAGGATTCACGGTACTGCCTAATTTACAAAAAAATGTACATGATGTAATGTTATACGACATTCCGGATAAATGGGATGCCGAGAAAATAACAGAGGAAATAAACAAAAACCTAGGTTCTCTTGTGAAAGCTACCCTATCGAAACAAGGCAAATACACCTGTGTAAGGGCCACAATAGTACTGAGAACTACAGTACTTAAAGTATTTGAAGAAGGTCAATGGCAAACATTATTAGGCAACATCCTCGTCAGATGGTTTCCCGCAGACTGGTCCTTGGAACATGCAAACAACGATCGGTCTTCCAAGCCGTACTAACTGACTTTGGCGAAGGCTTTGAGGAGCATCTCATATTCCAGGATAGGGAATTTATGAATCATCATCGTCTTGCCGCAATCAAATTAGTGAAAGATCCCAAAGGAAAACTTAAATTAATAGGGTTCTTCCGAACCTCAGATGATCTTAATACGGCCTGCCAAGCTAATTTTAAGATCCACGAATTCGTCATCAAATGGAAGCTTGATAAAATTGGGAAGAAATCGTCTGGCCCCAAACACTCATCTTCCAATGGATCCCCTTCAAAGAATAATAAGAATGGTTCTCATTCATCCTCTACCACCACCAAGTCTGGAAAGAAAAATGATAAATGCAAGTCCAATGATAAATCCTACCGCAGACTTGAGGCAGGTTTCATCTCATTATCCAAACAAGTTGGTGATTTAACTGTGTATCTCAATAAGAATCCTTGGAAAATCTTGGATGTCAAGAAGTCAGATCGCAAAAAAATCGACAAAATCACGAAGGGTTCCATCCGAGAGACTTTAGAATCGTTAGGAGTAATATAATCGCTACTCCGGATCTGGATTTTTTCTTGTCTGATCTATTGTCTTATTCCTAACTACTTCTACTTTCTCCCTTTCTTCTTAAGTTTTACCGGGCGTGATAAACATTCTATAGGCGAACCGGGCCTGGTTAATATCTCTACATGGTTGACGGGTTCGACTGGAAGCGTCGGAATGGTATATACTTAATTAGTTAATATAGTAACTAGTTGTAGTTTCTTTTTGTTTTTATTTTGTATTTTTCCCTTTTGGGTTTTTTTTTAGTTTGTTTTATTTCCCTTTTTATTTCCCCAGTTCCTTTGAGCTTAGTGCTCCTCACTTTCTTTTTTTTTTTCAGCGGTTGTCAGGATTGGTATTGATCATAGTATTAGTATTAGTCTAGATATTTTATTTGTGTACTCAGTGCCTCAGCACTATTTTGACCTAATAAATTACCGTTTAGTCGATTAAAAAAAAAAAAAAAATATTGTTTAATGAGTTTTTAATTTTTTATTCAAATAAAAATTGTAAATTGTTTCCAACTTTACATTTTAGGATAATTAATTTGAAATAAAAGTTTCTTTATAAAATACTCAAATAAGTGTTATAAATTTATTATTTAAAATTAAACTATTTATTTATATATAATAAATATAATAAATATAAATCATTCAAATTAGTACTAAAAATACGCAAATCTAACCTCTTGCTTTTAAAAAAAATTACTAAAAATATGATTATGAATACCTGACTTTAACCAAAAAAAGCTAAAATAATACGCAAATAAAAACCTGGCTTCAATATTTATCACTATTATGGCTATGCATTTGTTAACACTACCCTTATATATATATTTTGGGATCCTGTTGTACTGCTGTTACACATTTTGGATATAAATCTCTATAGAAATATGTGTGGTAATGACAGTTATTACAAGGAGTAAAAATAGAAATATATTGTTTAGGGGTGGTTAAAGTAACATCTAAATTAGTGAGAGAATAAACCCAATGTTCTATGTATACTATTGAAATCCCATAATTGGGATTGTTAATTTCTATAATACGACCAAAAACTAAATTCTTAATAATAGGGTCCCAAAAAGAAATCCATATTTTTCGTCTAGGGTGGTAATAAAATTCAGAAAGGTTATTAGGGATAATACTTGGTCATAATAGAGAGATATTAGGGAGGGATAAAGGTGAAAGCAGTTTGCGGTTAGGACCGTAAGCGCATTCTGATTCAAGTTTTTTGTACCAGTTAGGAATCAGCTCTTAGTAATTTACCACATCAGTGTCTTTGTAATCAAGAAGGTATAACCCTTATAAAGATGTAACTTGATCGGCAAAGATTATTCTTTTATTTTGAAGTGACTGTAAATCGTCATTATTGAAATCAGAATAAAAAGATATAATCAGGATATTACCTTGAAAAATATTTGTATCAAGGTTAGTATGAATGGAAATAAAATGTGAAGCAAATAATTTAGCACATTTTGTAAAATATGGGGAGAAAATTGTAGGTGAACGCGATTTGTTGATGATAGTGTGATCGGGAAATTGCGGGTACCAGTAAAAATATTGTGTATCAATAATATTTTGCATGGTCATCGATTTAAGATCTGGGTTATTAAGTAAACAGTTAATATTGGATAAGTGTCTTTGTAATTGGATTGAGTCAAAATTATTGATAGAAGGAAACAGTTGATTATATATGACTGTATTAGGAGTCGAAGAAGGAATTTTTAAAGTGTTTTTAAAAAGTTTTTTAATAGGTGTAAATAAAGTATCACAAGCTATTAGTACTCTGAACGGTTCCAGTTAAAACTGGGAACTGAACCAAAACTGGCCAAAATTCTGGTTCAGTTCAGTTCAGTTCCTGGAACTGGAACCGAAAAATTCAGTTTGGTCGAACCGAAACTTAATAAAAAAGTGAAAAATGCGAAAATTTGAATTATTCGGCATGCACTAATCCATAAAATATGATATATAGCTCATTCAAATCGACTCAATGAGACAAATTGAATGGTAGTAAAAGCAAAATTCTAGCATCGATATTACGTTCACTATCGATAAAAACGTAAATTTCTTTAAGTATGATTTGCTGATGAAATATCGATGCTAGAGACATATATTTAGTATCATTCGATGCGTCTCGATGAGACGATTCCAATGAGCTATAAAATGTCAATATTGGATTACTAGATAAGGAGTAAAGTCAACAGTTCCAAAAATTCAGAATTTTTAAATTTCAAAAATTTCAAAATGCCAACTCCGACTTTATATTTGATATTGTGCACCATCCAGTGATCCAAATTTGATAAAACATAGCATGTTGGAATTGTCTATTCAAGATGCATCGAATGGTACTAAAATTAATATTTTGGAATTAATTTATCAATCGCCACTAATGATGTATTAGATAAAAACATTAGGACACAATTAGCCATTGATATATTACTGCTAGAGATCTGAATTTAGTACCATTCGCTGCGCATTGAATAGACAATTCCAACAAGCTATGTTTTATCAAATTTGGATCACTGGATGGTGCACAATATCAAATATAAAGTCAGAGTTGGCATTTTGAAATTTTTGAAATTTAAAATTCCAAATTTTTGGAAACATTGAGTTTACTCCACTCCTCATTTAGTGATCCAACATTGACGTTTTATAGCTCATTGGAATCATCTCATTGAAATGCATCGAATGACACTAAAATCATGTCTCTAGCATCGATACATCATCAGCAAATCGTACTTAAAGAAATTTACATTTTCATCAATAGTAACAAATTATCGATGCTAGAATTTTGCTTTTACTATCATTTGATTCATCTCATTGAGATGTTTCGAATGAGCTATATTTCATGTTTTATAGATCAGTGCATGCCAAATAATTTGAATTTTCGCATTTTTCACTTTTTATTAAGTTTCAGTTTGAACTGTTCGGAGCACTACAAGCTATAGTGATATTTCTTTTTAAGAAACTGTTACCATTGGTAATGATCAGAATCATGTGACTTTGAAATATACATCCATGCGCAGACCTTTCAAAAAGCTCATCTGAAGTTCTTTTCTCTCTGCAAGAAGCTGCTACAGTATAAATGATTCGCAAATCTGCCCTATATGAAATTTGATATCAAAGAGCCAGGAGTCCCTCTTAGAAGCATTTTCTAAAATACAGTCCTAAATCAACCAGATAAAAGAGAAATCGAAGGTCATTGTGTATAATGAATCAGCTCGTATGACATTATACAGTATGTCATAGTTTTTGTACCTATAATAATTACTGGAAATGTTCCCAAAAATTAAGGTTAAATGTTTTTTAATATGTTTGCTAATGTAAAAATTTTAAGTAGCATTACCTTCAAATATGTAGTATATAAATATAATTAGCTAAAATTAATTAAATCAATTAAAATCACCGATCAATAAATCATAATTTTGGCCAAAATTTTGTTAATTTTGGCCAATTTCATAATGCCGGCCTAAACTTCATTAAAATGGAATTATGTGAACATAATGTAACGTCTCTAACTTAAATAATAAAAGTGAAACTCAATGACCGCTTTTACAATCTTATTGAAAAAAATTTCACAAAAGAAGTTGTTAAAGGGTTGCATTTCTCAGTTCCATTTTGCCTATTTTTAGTAACTAAAAGAAACACAAATCGCAATTATTATCCTCCTCTTTTACTATTTATTATAAACATGGTAGAAGAAGAAAATTTTGATGAAATTAGTGAGCCTGAAAGAATTTCACTAAAGTTTAATGAGTTGTTAGATTGTATTAATGATGATACTAATAATACTAGTACCTTTAGTGATATAGACTTCNAAGAANTTGAGTATTTTGAGGAGAAAGTTAAGGAACAGGAAATTGGTGATGAAATGGANGAAATTATAGAACATTTAGAACAACAAAATTTTACACCATGTGTAATTATTGATTTTATTGAGGGAAAATTTCAACGGTGTAAAGGAACAGGAAAATTAAAACAGCTTCACAATTTATTTGGCACATGGCAAGTTGACAGAGACGCAGTTAAAGAAGTTAATGGTGTTTTATCAAAATTAGGAGTATATGATTCACATTTTCAATTTGATAATAAATATTTACATTAATCAATAAGTAAAAAAACAAAGGATTTCAATGAAGGAATTATTCAATGGCGTCAGTATATTTCTTGCAATAAATATGTAACTTTCTTTTCCAGAGGCACAGAATGCATTATATACTCTTGGTATTTAAATAAAAAAAATATTCAAGTACTATGTATTGGACAATATAAATGTGAAGTGTTACAATTATATTCTAATTTATGTATTCAGGCTTATGAGAATATTAAAAGATCTCAAAGTTTTGTTGCTTATGTTATGAGAATTTGGGTGGTCATATTTATCATCACTCTGGAATTAGAGGAAAGAATACAACAACATGCATTACTGAAAAATTACACGATGATGATATAAAAAAAGGGCTTGAATTTATAGGAAATCTATTAATAACAATTGCACAAATAGGAAATAATGAAATTAAAAAAAAAATTTTAATTAAAACTTTTGAAATTCTTCTTTCACTAATATTTAATGAGATCTATACTGACTTCGCAACCACAATTCCAATTCCAACCACTAATACATCAATAAATTATGAACGAAAAGAAATTATTCTTGATAAACCTTCCAGTTTATTTATGATAAAATTTCTTTTTATAAAAATTTTTAAAGAAAAAGAAATTAAAAAGGACAAAATTATATATTTTAACATTTATCTATTATTATAACAGGAATTTGGATGTACATTTGGGCAAAAACTATGGAACTCACATTTAAATATCAATTTAAAAAGGGCGTTAGGTTTTGGCGACCTGTCGCCACAACCCCTATAATTCCGGCCAAAATTAAGTGATCGGCAAAAAATTATCCTTTTTTGAAATTTTGTGTAATGCAAAACTTTGATTTTCAAGAGAAATAAAATTGCCTTTTTTGGGTTGTGTAATGTTACATTGATTACAAATAAGGAAATTCTGGCCGGTGTTATAAAATTTGCTAAAATTAGTAATGTGCGAATAACATGTGACAAATAGGCTTTTTCATGCCGAAAAAATTCTGTCCCTAAAATAAATAGTAAAAATGGAAAACTAGGGATGTGACACAGAGATGACAAATTATTTGTATATGAAGTCACGTGATAGGGGTCGCCATGGTGACCGGGTCGCCAATTCCTTTTTTCCATTTAAAAAAATCTGCCATAGAATCTCCACAAACTATTCAAGAATATTATAATGCTTTTCCCAAATTTTTGAATGATTTTTTTTCTGGAATGATTGATGAATTATATCAGAAAAAGATAAAAATTTGAATATTAAACGAAAAAAATGTCACAAATTACCAAAAATTATAATTCCAGAAGAAATAATAAAAATTGTGTCGTTCATTACATCAATATTATTAAATTTAGTTTTTCCTTATTTGAAAGTTTGGCTACCTTAAATTTTAGCGAATTTTAGTCATATGCCACGACTATTAGGTTATTTTTGACAATTATTGAGAGTTTGCCATGTATCATCTCATACAGATCAGTATGAATGGCAGCTTGCAAAAATTAGAATGAATGAAACAGATCCATCAAAATGTTTGATTAAAGGGAATAATATTTGGAACTTAGCCATCATTGATAATATTGATTTTAAAGAAAAAACCTTCAAATTTGGTAATATTTATGACATTACTCGTGATAATTCTCATGCAACCTTTCGAATGGCTTTTCAAATTCAATTGCCAATTGAAGTAAAAACTGGTCCAAAACAGATTATCAAATTAACTGCTGAAACTTCATTATTCAGGATGAATCAGGGTATTGAGAATGCATTAACAATTTTTCAACAAATCATACAAGAACTGTTAAAATTTAAAAAAATTAATGAAGAATTCATATACAATAAAATTTCAATGCAGAAATGATTAAATATGAAATACTTAACAAATTAGATTATGGATCTTGTAGTAAATCTCCCAATATTGTAATTCTAGAACCAGGATCAAATCCAAATTCAGATGATGAAATATTGCATGTTGCTGAA
Source organism: Glomus cerebriforme (assembly GCA_003550305.1). Classification (NCBI taxonomy): domain Eukaryota; kingdom Fungi; phylum Glomeromycota; class Glomeromycetes; order Glomerales; family Glomeraceae; genus Glomus; species Glomus cerebriforme. The sequence goes on from QKYT01000684.1 coordinate 47,346, forward strand.
ATGTACAAGAAGGATTTGCAATGGAAGATCATTCTTTTCTGGACATTGTAGCAGATGAAGCAATATTTCACCGGTTAATTAAATGTCGAGAAAAATGGCCATATATAAGACTTCTTTTAGGTCAATGGCATACGTTGAAAGATTTTTATTCAGTATTATTGGTTCTATTCTCTAGTTATGAATTATTAAGTCTAGCATCCCGCTTAGGTGTTCATTTCTTGGATAAGTTTGAATCTGCAATAGATTATTATTCAACAGCACAGGTATTAGATCTTATATGGGTAGCAGTAGGAGTAGCAATAAATATATACATTACTAAAAAAGAAATATTATTCTCTGAAATAATGAATGATGAAGAAAATAATCATATTTGTCTTAANGTAATCATTTTCAGTTATTAAAAATTAATGATAAAAACAGCTTACTTTCTAAACAAAATTAATATTAAATAGTTTTAATTTTACTTACTAATGTCTATATTCAGATTTGGTATTTGTATTATAAATGGGCTGGAATCTGGAAAGCTCATCGGATAGNAATGCGCATTGGAAATTTTGGATTACAAAGAGATTCATTATCTGCAGCTGGACCTCTTTATGCAAGTGCTGCAAAATCAAACTATACAACGGCAATAGCACATTTCCTCGCCACTATAGCAGCTCATCCCCAATTAGAAGAAAAATTAAATTATTGTAGTGCTTTCAAAATTCCACATGATATTGATAGTGGTCTACATCACGTTTGTTTTNNATTTGACGAGGCTCTGGAAACATTTGGGGTAAGGTTTATCAAAGGAAATATAAGTGGAAATGTTATTGATGAAAAAAATCTTAAAAATCAAATAAAAGC
>QKYT01000685.1:0-58729 GCA_003550305.1 Glomus cerebriforme
GGTATTGTTAGACTTTCGGAGTACTTTACATTAAAAATATTCCTGATGGGATCTCTCATTTATCTTTTTTCTTTAGGTCTCGGTAGTATCTCTTCATTTCAGTTTTACAGGTGAGTTGTATTTTGGGTCTTCTTTCCTTTTTTTTGGGTTTTTCCTTCGTTAATTTCTTTTAATTTCTTTATCTTGTTTCTTTGGATCTTGGCGGCGGCTCTTTATTTTGGTGGCCTTTGGATCTCTCATTTATCTTTTTTCTTTAGGTTTTGGTGGCATTTCTTCATTTCAGTTTTACAGGTAAGTCGTATTTTGGGTCTTCTTTTTTTTTTGTTTTTTTTTCCTTCGTTAATTTCTTCTAACTTCTTTTTTTTCTTCTTTTTCTGTTTTGTTCTTTTATTCTTCCTTTTCGTTCTTCTTTTTATTCTTTCTTTTCATTCTTCTTTTTGTTCTTCCCTTTCGTCCTTCTTTTTATTCTTCTCTTTCGTCCTTCTTTTTGTTCTTTCTTTTATTTTTCTTCTTTTTGTTCTTCCCTTTCGTCCTTCTTTTTGTTCTTCCTTTCATTTTTCTTATTTTTGTTTTTTCCTTCGTTAAATTTCTTCTAACTTTTTTTTCCTTTCTCTCTTTTTTTTTTCTTCTGTTTTGTTCTTTTGTTCTTCCTTTTGTTNTTCTTTTTCTTTTAAATAAAATTAAAATTAAAAAAAAATATATAAAAAATTAAAAAAATTAAATTAAAATTAAAATTAAAAAAATAAAAAAAAATATAAAATAAAATATCGTAATTGACNNGTCATTATATTATGCAATTGTAACTAATGTAACAGTTACACATGTTTTAATATATATATTGTAAAANACNTGAAATCACAACAATGCATATTATTGGTCAATCACGCGTGCGGACAGATGGACATTGCATCACAATGAGTCTAACCGAAGATGTCCTCAGCTATGCTTCGGACAAATTACATTATAAGTATTATACTAATTTAATTTATTTTCTTTTTTTATTGTTTTTTCTTTATACTTTATGTTACTAATTACTAACTCTTACTAACTACTTATTTTACATTATTTTTAAATGTTTATACTAATCTAATATTTTTATTTTGGTATTTATATTACTAACTACTAATATTAATAACATTTTTTTATTTTTTTTTTTAAAAAAAAGTTTTTATTAAAATTATTAACAATTTATATAGTAATTTATTTATGAAATATTTTTGTATATTTTTATATTATAAGTTAATAAAAATTCATAAGTTCACTGTAAAATTTAACCCATNATAATTTCTAAAATTCAGTCCTAATATTTGGACTATTCTCATAATTCCTAAAATGCGCCTCATTATAATTCCTAAAATTTGGCCAAAATTGACCATCATAATTCCTAAAATTTAGCTAAAATTCGGCCTAAAATTTGGCACAAAAATTGGACAATAATTATATAAATTCAGGTCAAAAATAAGATGATTATTGTATGAATTACCATATACAATTATTGTGTGATTTATTGCAATTTTTAGCACATTTATTGTATGGTCAAATATACAGAAATCGTAGTAAATTTAATTGGATGATTTTTCAACAAAAATCTCACAAACTTTTTTCATAGGGAGGAAGATATTATACAGAAGGAATGTATGTTTGTGAGGGAGAACAAATTGCTGTAAAAACACATGGAAATGACATAATGACTGAATTTAGCATTAATAAAAAATATTGTTGAAGATGCATGAAAGTAACATGAAAGTATAAGATTAAAAATAACAACAATTAAATAATATTGGATGGGATTGCTAATACAGTAGTATTGGATAAAGTAATAAGCAATATTTGAATAAAGATAGTAAAATTAATGATTTATTTAGAATAGATTAGAAATATAAAAAAAAAGATAACTAGAAATAGATTTAATACTGATATTACTAATAATATATAAGACTATAACATTTTATTTGAATAATTAATAAAGTACAGTAAGATTTAATTCATTCCAAATATTTAATTTTTATAAATCTTATGGTGGATATTAGTATACATTTATTTTTAGTTATGTGTATTTTTATTTTATATTATATATATTTATTGAGTTAATAATTATGAATAACAAGAACTTTAAACATAATAGAGTTTTAAATATGGTTTTTTCAAAATTGAACATATAATTGAATTTAACAAACCTAAATTAAATGGGTTACATATTCTGATGATTTAGGATTATTGGAAAATAAAAATTTTTTTCAAACTAAAAAAAATTAATAATAAGTATTCTTTTAATCAACTTACAATCATTTTTCAATCACTTTTTTCATTAGACAAACTGAAAAAGTTTGTAAGCATATATAGGACCAGTAAGTAAAGTAAGTAAAAGGAAAAAATTAATATTCTATATTATGCATAAGAAAAAAAATATATATTTTTTTAAAACTTTCTTTCTTTTATAAAAATATGTAAAAATAAAAATATTAGTTATGGTGTTAAGTTTTTGAAAGTTTTTTCTTTAACTAATTTATACTATATGTCTTTTACTTAGGAGAAACTTGGGTTTCTTAATATGCAGTAATTGCATTTTAACCATTAGGTAACAATTAAATGGTAGTAACTATATAGTTAATTTGCAGTTGCTTTGCAGTTATTGCATATTAAGGAAATCATGTTTTTGTAAAGTTTGTATGATTGCTTTATTAATTTTTTTTTATTAAATTCTTTAAATAAAGTAAATAGAACTCAAAACTCTCCTATGAAAATANTTTTTNNGTNANAAATCTAATTTTAAAAATTNTTATGACAGATTTTNTGNCAGCTACAAAATCTTTAATTTCTCAATGTATATGCAAGCTAATCAAATAATTTTACATTTATTTGAAAGATAAGAACTTACTCTAATTTATAAATCAAAAACATTCAATACTAACAATCAAATTCAAAACTTCAAAATATTTGGGTTGGACACTCATTGGAATGCATTTATTTAACAATCAGTGATTCAATTTATGCGATTTTAGGTTCATTAGATAGCTCTATTAAAAGAAAATAAATTTATTTGTCTGACATATGTGTACACCAAGATATCCACTATTTTGTCATGGCAATTGTATTCTGATTATCAGAAAAAAATTCAAAATTTGTATAACCAATTAGTTTTATATATCAGTTGATATAGTGTCATTATTATCACATATTTAATAATTTGTATTTGCTAAGAAAAATTATTTTGGGAGCATAATAACAAAAAAAAATATTTTGATGTTTTATTAATATAAAAGCAATCTTATTTATACTATTTTATATTTTAAACAATTATTTATTTACTATTGTTCAGTTAATTTTTTTTATTTACTATTGTTATTTTTTAAAAAATTATTTACTATGGTTAAATAATTTTAATCATAATTCTAAGCAAAAAACTTTTAAAAAAAATCCAAAAAAATCAATAATCATGATATTTTCAATTAGGATATTTAAATTAAGAAAAATAATGTTTTTTTTTAAAAAAAAAAATATATAAATTAAAGCCATGGCGATGCATCTCGCCAGTGTCACGTGATCCATAATTCCGGCCGGAATTAAATGATCTGCAATAAAATCGCCTTTTTGAGAATCTTGCGTAACCCAAAATTTCAGAAAGAAAATTGCCTTTTTGGATCGTGTAACGTTACCTAAGATCCAAATAAGGATATTTTGGCCAGCGTTATAAAATTTGGGCAAAATTAGTATTTATCACGCCGGTCCCTAGAATAAATAGTAAAAATGGAAAACTACGGTGTGACGCGGGAGTGACAAATTATTATATAGTATGAGTCACGTGATATAATATATCACGTGACAGGTTGGCGACTTTTTTCTAGATTAAAAATAAATTTAATAAAAAAAATTGATTGATTGAATAATTTAATGGATAATTAGTAGAGTAACACAATATATTATCCTACCGATCAAAAAATATAATACCACTTTTAAAACTGAACTACTATATAATAGAAACAATAACTTATTAACAATAATCAAAATAAAAAGAAAACATATTTATTGATTAGTAATCATATAAAACAATATAATTAGCCTATTCCAAATTTGGTTAGACTGATTACTTTTAAAAGTTATTTAAGTACCTGCTATTTGGGGATGGATGGGTTGGGTTGTTATGTTAAATTTTGCTTGATTGAAATGAAAGCCAAATATAAACTTAAATTTACATTTAAATTTAACAAGATTAGTTTTTGAACAATTTACTTTTTAAGACATTAACTATCTATCTTTGGTATTGATTCATTGATTACATTATCAAACTTTTCCTTTTTTTTTAAATTTAACTTTCCATTTAGTACTTCTATCAGTCATCTAATCTCTTAGTGTAATGATTATTTTTATATACAGACAATAGCAGACAATAACTTAAATTGATCTGCAATTGTACGTAAGGAAAAGAAAATATCTTCCTTAAATGATAATATTTGAATTGTATTGTCCATCGCCATTGCTTAACGGAAACTTAAATATTATTGATATATCATAAAATAATTCCCTAATATTCCTCTAATTTTCATTTTTTTTCAATAAAATATATGGGGGATTTCGGAATAACTTATTATCATAATAATTGTTTACCATTAGAATTTGGTGAAGTAGCAATCTTAGTATGCTTGAATATAATGCTTTTAATGCTGAATTGACTATAGACATATTTAGTAGAAACTTAAATTTACGACAGAACATTTGTATGTCTTTTTTTTTAAAAAAAACCACATAAAAATTATTAAACTAATGATTATTTTGTTGTAAAAATAGCCCAAGTTACCGCGGTACAGTATATTGTTTGAATTCTATGAAAGGATAATATAAATTAAGCTCAAAAGTATAATTTCGTGGTTCTTCATTGAATTACATTTATGATTGTTGATTGTGCAAGTAGATTTTCTCTTAAGATTTAAAATATTGATTTTATATGTTATGAATTGAATACATGGCAAACCTGCTTAATTGAGGTCTTTTTATGTTATACTTTGTTATTAATAACTTTAACCAATTTGTGTGATTACGTCTTAAATAGATCATTATACATTTATGTTTGGTTCTCGCTGATATATGGATTTATCTTTGCATTGTTTACCATTTATTTTTTTTATTTATCTATTTTTTTATGAATATTCTGATAAAAAGTCATTGAAACTTATAATTGTCATTGTTAAAAAAGAAGACTGATTCTTTAGAAGAAAAAATTTTACTTAATAAAATATTTAAAGTGTATGTATATATATTTATTTATTAATAATAATTGTTAAAAAATTTGATTCGATAATTTTGTCTATTCGTTTGATTAAAAACACTAGCTTTAATTTTCATATCATCAAATGCTAAGCTAAATGTATAGGGTCTATGAGTTCCTAATTGTACGTTGGGAATATGAATAATTAGTTTCCCAAGCAATTTCATACCAGGTTCATCACAATAAACAGCAATGTGTTCTCTTGTATAGAATATTTCGAAGATTAATTTTGTTTGATCCGAAAGAGTAGGAATTATATTTTCAACTAAAAATTCTTGATCAAATGTAACTACAGTTTTGCGTTCAACAATACAGTGAAATTTATGAATTCTCCCATCACTTGTGATTCGATCTGGTGGGTTTTCGTCTTCCCATAAAGGAGATATTTTAATTCCAAACGTGTAATTCAATACGCGAGTTGCAATTACACAATTTAAATTATTCATGTTCTTCAAATTTTTTGACTCGTATAAACTCTTTCCATATATGGTTGCGCCACATGAGACTGCCGCAATAGGAGACGTTGGAATTGAAATATTTTCTACCAAGCTATTAAATTCTTCCTTGATTCTTTTTTGTAAATATTTTGATTGACTAAAATTTCCAACTAAGGATATTGCTGAACATTTTCCTGTAGAATTATCTAACTGAACCCGAATCATTTCGATAATTCTGTCAACAATAGAATCAAACATGGATTTAATAGTGTTAAAATCAAGTTCAATTATCCATTCTTTTTCTTCCATTAAATCCTTTTCTGAACCAGTGACATATTCTAATAATACAGGAGTAATATCTTCAAAATCCATTTCATAACAAAAATCTGGATCATCTCCGGTGAATTCTATCTTAACATTTTGGCAAAATTCTTGAACTATGTATTGTAATTGACCATAATAATTTTCATTTAACGAATTTATAGCTAACTTTCCAACTTTAGATTCAAGTAGTTCGATGAACTTTTTATCGATAAAAGTACTTCCACAAAAGTCTCCTGCTCGTTCAGTAACTTCGCCTAATTGGTTTTCTTCCAATAATTTACGTGTTGTTAAATCTACTGTGTCATTACTGCAATCAACGATCATGAAAGTAGCTTTATTTAGACAAGAATGAATGATATTTAATATTAATATAAATAATTAATACTTTAATTGTCGAGCATAATTTTTAAAAAATTCATAAACATACTTCCGGGTTCTGTAAGAGCATGTTGTTTAATGATATTCATACAATAAATTGCTGTGGCTTCAGCTAAAAATATACATTTTAAAAAAATTTTCTCATATTAATATTTCTTCATAGTAAAATTACTAGCATAATCAAAATTATACATACGTTCAGTTATGAATACCAAATTTTCCGAGTATTTGTCAGCAATTAATCCAGCATTAAATATACATTCTCTCATTATAGCCTTATCAAATTCTGAATAATCAGTTTGTATAGTAACAACCAAAAGAACCTGTTGCATGAAGTCGATTCTAGGCCAGTGTCGAGGAATAGTTTCTTTAATCAACTTAAAAATTAAAAATAAATAAAGCTCAAGTTTATTACAATATTAAAAAAAAAAGAATTTTTTTTTTTTTAATATGAAAATACAGTTAATTATTTACCTTTCCAACTTCACAAAGATAATCGGTGATTGCTCGTTTATAAGTTACTTTTTCAGGTAATTTTGGTCTAAGCTTTTCCAAGCAATTGCCCAAATATAATTTAAATAGTTCTATAGGTTTCGTTTCTTTGTTTCTCCTATTAGGTTTCTTACACAAAGCTGGATAACCCCATGATTCAACCTCTTCAAAGTCATTTTTATATTGAAGTACCGTATTCGTCCTTAAATTCCCCATCCCACCAGGCCACGTATCATTTGTTTCGATATCCCCAATATCCTCATCCTCGACATGAGAAAAAGAAAATCCCTATGTATCAAAAAAAAAAAAAAAAACTTATCATAAACGATTCTAATAATAATATAACGAAACTACTGTACATGATTTACCGTATGGGTGGTTCCGAAATCTATGAATTATATTTATTTAATGTTAAAAAAAAAAAAAATTTTTTTAAAAATAATGTCTTTAATTATTATGATTGTACCTATTCCAATCACAACATGAATATTATCGATCCACGACATTATGAATATGGATTAAAATACAAATGATCATATTTATATAACTGATAAAATCTGACAAAACTTTTTTTTTGGAAACAATGGTCATAATGCATATGATTTTCATAATTGCTGAGGGTGTTTATTTTTGGTCGTCAATTTTGCTTGTGATCACTCAAAAATTGCTTAATTTCGATAAAATACGGTTGATAAGATTAAATTATTTTCCGACGTTATCCTTGTAATACTTGAGAGTAAATAACCTTTTTTTAGTAAGAATTTGAGTCAATAATTTGGATATTCTCATAGAAAAAAAGCTTGAAAATGTTGTGTTGTTTCAAAAGAAGAAAAAAATTATGGAATATTGCAATGTTCACAATTAAATTATCGAACCAGGACGTATGGAGCATTTTTGGGGGGGTTTTTTTTTTAATTATGAGACCTTTTAAATTATCACAAATTTTAATGACTCACAAAATAAATAATTTTAAAAGTGAGTTAGCATTCGAAGTTGATGCTTTAAAACCCAAACATAAAATCTTAAATAATTTTAAATCGCGAAATTTCAAAAAGTAAAAATAATTAATTTTAATCATTTTTCCTGTATTAAAATTTTTGTTACATGAATTTTTAGTAATAAAACTATCTTAATTTTCCAAGTTATAAAACATTAAAAAAACTCTTACATTGATTTATTTATTGAAACATCCAAGGGTTGTGGACGAGGTGTCAAACCTCCCGGAATAAAGAAATTTGGTTTTTTTCTCACTAAGTCACTAAAACGTCACTTATCAGAATCCACAATGTATGCTGAAATTGAATCCAAAACAAGTAGAGATATTTTAAATTTCTGAAATATCTTGCTCATTCAATGAAATGAAGCTTCAATATGTCTACTGCAAAAATAATCTGAAAGATTTCTATAAGCTAAAGAACGTAATGGTAATACTTGCCATTAATATCATACTCACCAAAAAAAAATACAAGATTTGATTGGCACGAATGATAAATCACAATACAACTAATCATATTTATTGAAATCGTCTTATTTTTTAAATCTGATAAATATATGATTGATAAAACTAATTCGATCATGCATAATCTATCATTACATCTTTTCAATTTTGAGTGACCCATAAATATATAAACTATGACTCAATTTCCAAAAATATTAAAATCATAAGAATTTGCATGAAGTTACTCCTTATTATTGTATCGTTGTAATTTTGATTCATTTTATATTCTTAATATTTTTAAATCTATAAATACTCTATGAAAATTATTTGCTCTTTTTTTTTTTGTCTCTTGAACATAAGAGATTACAAGAAAAGAAATTTAATATCTCCTTCACCTTTTGTTGATAATGTGATTTTTCAATATTATAATTTTTTAAAAACTACTCCTTTTAATTATATTAATACTCTAATTTCACTTTCTCTCTATAATTTTTTTAATTACACCCATCTTAACTTCCCTTCCTTATACTGTATATGAGGTCTTCCTCGTATCAGGCAAGGAAAGCCGGTCAGATAGTCGAGTATCTCCTAACTGGCTGGTTGGTTTTTTTTTTCTCCTTTAAACTCCCTCTTAACTTCCTTATACTGTATATGAGAACTTTCTCGTATCAGGCAAGGAAAGCCGGTCAGATAGTTGAGTACCTCCTAACTGGCTGGTTGGTTTAGATTAGAATTTCTTTCTCGCTTATTTCATTTAATTTCAAAAAATCCAGTAAATCCAAAGATACCATCGGTTAGCAAAAAGTCCATTACTAGTTGAAACCTGCTTTTCCTAAAAAGAAGATAATTAAGATTTTATTGGAAAGAAATAATTTTATTAACAGAAAATGAGGAAACAGCTATATAAAGCAGAAAAATAGGATGTGCATCATCATAATAGATCTTTTAAACAGCAAAGATAAAAAGAATCTAAGGATAATACAAATATATAATCATGATAAGAAGAAAGCAACAATTAAATGGATGAATAAAGAATTGATGAAGACTAAAAAAATCATTGTGAACGAAAATTTCAATGAAAAGAAACAAGTGGAAAGCTAAGCATAAGAAAAAAAGAATCTAAGGATAATATAAATATGCAATTGTGACAAGAAGAAAGCAACAAATAAATGGGTGAATAAAGAATTGATGAAGAATAAAGAAATCATTGAAAATGAAAATTTCAATAAGAAGGAATGAGGAAGCTAAAAACAAAAATGCACAGAAAAAAATGGAATAACAAGAATAATTTGAGGAAAAAGTATATGAATGAAGAAAATTATACTGATAGAAAATAAGAAAGTGTCAAGACTATTGGAGATTACTTATAAAGCATGGAAAATTGAGAATTATTGAGATAATTGAATAGAATAATCCCCAGAGAACTGGAGAAGAACAGTATATCCAAGAATTAAAATGTGAAAATAATTTAAGTTAACAAGTTCTATCATGTTAATCGAAATAATATGAAAAAAAGATAAGTTAGAAATAGAAAGAAATAATGATGTAAATTAGAAAAAGAATGCAAGAGGAAAATGAAAAAAAATATAACAAAATTATATGAATGGAGATATTAAACAATGTTGGACATTGCTAATAGAATAAACAATTGATAACAATTAGTAAAATTAATTTAGATTTGTTAAGATTAGAGACATTTTTAAATTAAACTAAAATTTTATTTTAATGAATTGCGAAAAAACATTTATTTACTGTATTTAATAAAAAAACAATAAAATAAACTTTTTTTATTTAGTTATTTTAAATTACATTTTATTAAAATAATTAATTAATATAATAAATATAATAATTAAAAGTATTATTTCATGAATCGCTTCGGTCATCAAAATAGTCAAATTTATTAAAATTATTAGTTTGTTTCAGTATCTCATTTTAATCTCCTATTTATTGCACTGAATTAAAATCCATTTTACTGAATTGGCATATATTTTTCTATCATTTTTTGTAATACCTTACCTTTAATCCTTTATCCATCAGAATTAAAAAGGATGTGTGTCAAGTTTATAGTTTATTAAATTGATTTTTATCACATGTATTTTATACATAAAAAAAATAATAAATATTAAACAATTTACTGTAATATTTAGCACTGCCCGCAAGAATTTCGCCAACTGACTCTTTATAACTTATAACTTTAGTCAACTAAAATATTATCTCATTGTAAAATTAAAATGTTATATATAATAAACGTTATGCTATACATCAGTTACTATGTTAAAGTTAGTCAGACTATTCATTAAGTAAAAAAAATATATATAGACTTTTAGAAATGATTAGTTTTTTTATTATTCATAAACACTTTTCACAAATAAATATTTTTAATGATTTTATTTGGAATCTCTATTAAATAAATTTACAACTTAAATTGTCCTAGTTTTTTTATAGAAGACTTGTTGGCAATTACGTGGTTTATCTCAAAAGTTTCTAAAGTTTTTAATATAAAAATATATACTTTAAATAAAGTTTCGATTGTAAAGTTTTTAACTTTAATAAAGCTTATTTATTTGAGTATAAATAATAAAAATTTTATATTGCATGTTTAATTTATTTCATCGATACATTTTATTATTCTGTTATTACTAAACGTTAAACGAATTGAGTAATAATAATAGCACGCTCTGGATGTTTAACGGTTTCTGTTTCCTAGTATAGGTAAAGATGAACATGAATAACATTTATTAAAATTAACAAGTCTTATACAATATGTTTACTGTATCTTTCGTTATTGTTTGTTAGGTGCCCAATAATTATATATCTACGAAATTATATAATGTATAGTATGTATCTATCAGTTATCTATCAATATTGTCAAGGAATATTTTATGTTTCTACTTTATGTTCTATTGTAATATTTTAATTTATTGTATAGTAGGCGATAATTTTAATCAGTTTATTTTATTAGTTATTTACACATAGAGGTATTTATATCATTCGTTCGTATTGGATTTATTTACATAATTTATAGATTATGCTAATGACAATATTAATGAAATGATAAATCAATATCGTAGAATCAAAGATGTTGATAGAAAAAACCACAAGATATTCATAAATTATTCTGTTTTGTTTACTGCTGTAAATACTCAAGAATCAATAACAGAAATTCATTTTTTTTTTTTGACAGAAAATAAAACCATAATTGATTAAACATAATGAAAATATGTATATGTAGGTATATGTTGTTTTTTCTTAATTGGTTAAGGTTTTGAATTTCCAGATAAAATATATACACCTGCTAAGGTGTTTCTGCTACTGTACATATTAGTGATGTCAAATTGTTAAAGTTATATTTTTATCATTTTTGTCATTTATTCATAATATAAAAATTCTTAAATTTTTAATTAATACAAACATTGTAATATGAGTTGTCAAAAATAGTATTTCTGATAGCGGTCACCTGGTATCTTCGTATTATATCCTTATAAGACAAATTAGTGAAGATTATAAATGAAACAAAAATGAATATATTATTTCATATTCTAGCTACTTTATTTTTCTTTTTATCATTTTTTTATTTTATTTGGACGAGCGAACAAGGAGTTGAGATATCACTTGTCATTATATTTCTTTCTTAATTTTTTTTTATTTATTTTATTTAGACAAACAAGTCCTTCGTTATTAGATTCAGTTTATTTTTTTTTTTATAATTTTTATTTTATTTTATTTAGATAATGCTTTAATGATGCCCATTCCCTAGTTAAAATTGATTTAATTATTAAATTTTCTTTGTTTTAGTGCACTAAAAAATTGAAAAATCAAACTATGTAGAAAGCCAGGCTTAGGCATAGGCTCTCAATCTAAATTCCGAACATTGATCCTTGTCTAGCGGATTTTATGTAGCGGTAGAATAAAAATTTAATATATTTCTATGCAACCATAAAAGACAGAAAAAAATTTTAAATTTTTATACAAAAAAAAAAGATTATAATGATACATTATGGTGACAGCCTTACAATTTGTTTTTTTTTTTTTGTCCAAAACGTTTAATTCTAAGCAAGAGACCAATATATGTTATATCATGTGATAAGAAGATCAACAGCCATTAGAGAAAAGTCAAGTGTTTACATTCGCATTTAACACATAAATATATATATCATCAGGGAATATTAAGCATAGAATTAGTTTCAAGTATAATGCTGACCAAACAGTCAGATTAATTTTGGAAGATTATTTCAGCATTTGTTTAAAAAAAAATATATTTTTGTGTAGACATGGTTTTAATTTTTTATAGACAACGGTCTTTGGGCTGGAGAATATGGGATAACAGTATTCACATCTTTTTTTTTTTTATTTTTGTACAAAATGTTTTTTATTTTTAAAGGGAACAAACAGCTTTGTTATTTCCATATTTTTTTTAGGACCAGCTACTTTTGAAACTTGAATAAATAATCTTTATATCAAAGAAATGATACATGTTAATCCTAGATTGTTTTATTTTTTCTAATGTAAAGTCTTTTTTTCTCATATAAAATGTTCCCTTGTTTTTATGTACTGTAAGTTCCTCAATTTGCCTGGAAAGTCAGTAGCTCATTTTGTGTCTTTTGAAAAACTTGTATATTTGTCAGAATTCTTAGTATTTTATGCAATTTATATAATGTGTGTGCCATCTTTTCTTATAACTAACTGTGGCTTTACAAAATGGAAATGGAAGTATATTTTTTGTAATCTTATACAACAAAACGATGATATTTAAATTGAAGAATCCAAGAATCTGATAGGTACTTGAAAATGAATGGTCACACTATTACTGATACCAACGAGATGGAACTTACTTCCACAACTAAAAATTCTTGTTACTTATGATGATGATGATAGTATGTCATATGATGAAGTCTTCAAATTACTAAAATCTAATGTAGAAAAAAAGGCCAAATTAAGTCTTGAGAATAAAGAACTTTTTTAAAAAAAGAAATTTTGTTTGATTATGATAAACATAAAAATCTTCAAGATAAATTAAAATTACAAGAATTTAAAAAGGTTCATAAATTAGTTAAATCAAAAATTAAATGAAAGCAATAAAGAATTACAAAATTATATAAAATAGCGAGAAATCTTAGCTGAGGTTAGAGAAATTCAAAAAGAATTTGATAAAAAAATGAGGATATAATTTATCTTAAAAAAAAAGTAAATGTTGTTTTGAAGGAAGAAGCAGTCAACACTTGTAGTCGCAACAAATTTTAGAATGAACGTTTGTTTTAGATATAATCTTTGAACATATTTCGGAAATAAAGATACAGCATCCCTCGAAATAGACGTTTTAGTGAAATCACTTTATTTGTGTTCAAAAATTAAGGGAAATTTCTGAAACTCTACGATCACACAGATACTGTATCTTCGATAAAAAAGCTTGTGTGATTCTTAATTTAAATAGATCTTTGAACAAAAATCGAACAATTAAGGATCCATGAAGTTGTTAGATTATTTTGATTTTGTTTATATGCCCAAGAGCTAATTATTACAGCAACCTGGCTGGAATTAGATCCAGGTACAATGACAGGAAGATGAGATGAATGGGAAGAAGATATAATAAATTAGTTGAAGATTTGTGCTACTTTTCAATTATTGGTTCAAATTTATATGAATATTCGAAAGTTTTTCCAAGATATAGAGCAAAATTATCTATTTGAAAAAGTATGCAATGCAGTATATTGAAAATCGTGATGACAACAAAAACAAATTCAAATTCTCTAATTCAACAGGCAGAAAATGATAGCAAAATCAAATCGGGAATATACAGTATATTATAAATTTGACACGTCCTATAAAATTTAGGCGACACAAAATGGGTTTCATATCCTCAATGAAGCGGAAATTCCAAAATTTAGTTTTTTTTGATTGACCAATAAAATGCTCTACTATATTATCACATGATATGCGAAATTTTTTTTTAAAAAAAAAATCTCTGTATGTAAATTTTATTTATTAAAAAACATTTTTGTTAAATTATAAGAATTTATCAATTAAAAAATTTTTTTTCTAAAAAAAAAAAAAGAAAAATCTGGGTTGTCCCGAGTAGGAGTTGAACCTGCACCTTACGATCCAATCGTACAGTATGCTGTACCATCGACGCAAAAGCAAAACATGAACCTTCCAGACATAAAAGAAAATGCCCAAGTCTGAATTACAGAATATCTCTTAATATGAACCCGATTTTTTACTTTTGTTATAATTTTATTTATTTCATATTCAACTTTATTATATATCTAATTTTAAAGTAGTTTGATAATTCTGTCCGTTAAGTTGATTTTTAGCAGTAGCAGTTACTTCCATTTGTCCAAATGTTAATGCAAACAATACAGGTCTATTTCTTCCAAGATGAACATCAGGAAGAGAAATTAAAAGATTTCCAAGTAGTTCCATACCATCTTCATCACAATATTGTGCATCATATTTAGTTGTATAATAAATAAGAAATTTGATAGTATCTTGATCTGGACATGTTGGCATTGTACCTAAAGTAAATTCTTGATCAAGTTTAACCACTGTTCCTCTTCGCGCCATTCTATGAAATTTAAGAATACGTCCGTTATCTTTTCTTTCGATTGGATCTCCATCTTTCCATTCAAAACTTACTCTAATTCCATAAGTATATTTTAATACACATTCATTTATTATAAATTTATGAGAGGACGTTTTATTTAAATTAGATGCTGAATTTCTCATGCTTATTCCATATAAAGCTGCTCCGCGCGATATTGCTGCAATAGGACATGGTGGAATTGAGATATTTTTTACTCGATGCTGAAATTCTTGTATAATCCTGTTTTGTAAATATTTTGATTGACTGAATCCCCCTACTAAGAACATTGCGGAACATGTTTCTCGATTATTGTCAAGCTGCACTTGTATCATTTTGATTATTCTTTCAATGAAAGGATCAAACATTGATTTGATATCTTCGTATTCAAATACTATCAACCAATCATTCTCTTCCATCTTATGTCGTATTTCTTCAGTTACGTATTCCATTACATCAGGGGCTATATCTTCAAGGTCTAATTCATAACTAGTAAATTCGGACTTATCTCCAGTGAATGGTAATTTAGCATGACTACTGAAGTCTTGAATCATATATTGCATTTGTTTATAATGTTTATCTTCTAATAAATCAATTGCACGATCCCCAAGGATTTTACGTAAAGCATTAAGAAATTCTTTATCAATGAATGTACTTCCACAAAAATCTCCGGCCCGTTCAGTAACTTCACCTAGTTGTTTATTCTCTAATACTTTTCGTGTAGTCAAATCTACTGTACCACCGCCACAATCGACTGTCATGAAGACAATTCCAGGAGTGTTGAGTTCGTTTACTTTTAAACTACAATAAATTGCAGCAGCTTCGGCTATATAAAATAGATAAAATAAATTTAGTCGCAACATATTTAAGTCTTTGAAAATTTTTTTTTCTTTACTTACGTTCTGTAGTAAATTGTAATTTTTCTGAATAATTTTCCTTAATAAGTCCAGCATTAAATGCACATTCTCTCATGATTCCTTTGTCCTTTTCTGAATATTCCGCAGGTACAGCTATAATAATAAGTACATTTTCTAAGAATTTAATTCCGGGCCAATGGGTAGTAATCATTTCTTTAATCAACTTTCCAATTTCTCGAAGATAATCAGTAATTGCTTTCTTATAATCTACTGGAAGTTTCGGCTTGAGATTGTCAAACAGTTTTCCCAAATGTAATTTGAACAATTCAACAGGTCTCGATCCTTTATAATCTAATGAAGGTTCCGGCTTGTAAAATAATAATTTAAAAACCCCAACAGAACTTGATTTTTTTTTATTGATTTTCTTCTTTTTATCCGGACGTTTTAATAATGCTGGATATCCCCACGATTTAACTGTATCATAATATTCGTCATATTGAATTACCGTATTTGTCTTTAATTGACCCAATTCGCCAGGCCATTTAGTATTAATAATAATATTATTATCTTCGGATACGTGAATATAAGCGAATCCCTATAGATATTTATATGATAATAAGATGATTATAAGTCTGATGAACCTTTTATAAACACAAATCTAATAAATTTATGTACCGAATAAATTGTCCCAAAATCTATGTAAAGAAAAAAAAAGTTAAATTATTTATTTATATATTTAAAAAACAATAGTATTTACCTAAACCGACAACAACGCGGATATCATTTTTCCACGACATTTTGGACGAGTAATTTCAGTAGAAAATGGGTTGCCTTTATTTTGCACAAAATTCGTGTTATTGTATTTTCATCAACACTGACTCTATTTTTATTCAGCCGAGTGTGAAACTGTGATTTTAAAAAAATTATCACAGCTATCATTGATACCGGAGATGAAATCCGAAGCTAACCAAATTTGTTGAGAATTACTCTTCAAGCACCCAAATAGCAATGATTATTTTTATATTACAGAGTAGTTTAAATGGATCTGCAATTGTTTTTGACGTCACGAAAATGATATACCGTATGTTTATTACCGGAGACTTAAATATTATTAAATCCAATTATTGATGACTTAGTTATTTTCCGATTGTGATTATATACTCGTGCTGAATGCCAGAAAAATGATGAAAAGTAAATTATAATATTATTATACAGTATGATCAAAAATAAAAAGAATATAATATATTTAATTGACGTGTAATAACTTTATTAGTTTAAAAATCAAATTCATGTACAATATTGTGAACAAAAATTATATATCTAATTTGAAAGTTGTTTGATAATTTTGTCCATTAAGTTGATTTTTAGCAGTAGCAATTATTTCCATTTGTTCAAATGTTAATGCAAACAATATGGGTCTATTTGTTCCAAGATGAACATCAGGAAGAGAAATTAAAAGATTTCCAAGTAATTCCATACCATCTTCATCACAATATTGTGCGCTATATTTAGTCGTATAATAAACATGAAAATTGATAGCATCTTGATCTGGATATATTGGATATTGTACCGAGGTAAATTCTTGATCAGGTTTTACTACCGTTCCTCTTTGCGCCATACAACAAAATTTATAAATACGTCCGTTATCTCTTCTTTCAATTGGATCTCCATCTTCCCATTCAGGATATATTCTAATTCCATAAGTATATTTTAATACACGATTATCTATTACAAATTTAAGGGAGGACATTCTATCTAAATTAAATGCTGAATTTTTTATACTCAATCCATATAAAGTTGCTCCGCGTGATATTGCTGCAATGGGATTTGTAGAAACTGAGATATTTTTCACTCGATGTTGAAATTCTTGATTAATTCTGGTTTGTAAATATTTTGATTGACTGAATCCTCCCACCAAGAATATTGCGGAACACGTTTCTCGAGTATTATCAAATTGCACTTGTATCAATTTGATAATTCTTTCAATAATAGGATCAAACATTGATTTGATATCTTCGTATTCAAATACTATCAACCAATCATTTTTTTTCATTTTACATCGTACATCTTTAGTTACGTATTCCATTACATCAGGGACTATATCTTCAATGTCCAATTCATAACTAGTAAATTCGGATTTATCTCCAGTGAATGGTAACTTAGCATGAATACTGAATTCTTGAATCATATATTGCATTTGTTTATAATGTTTAAGTTCTAATGAATTAATTGCATGATCTCCAAGGATTTTACGTAAAGCATTAAGAAATTCTTTATCAATGAATGTACTTCCACAAAAATCTCCGGCCCGTTCAGTAACTTCACCTAGTTGTTTATTCTCTAATACTTTTCGTGTAGTCAAATCTACTGTGCCACCGCCACAATCGACTATCATGAAAGTAGTTCCGGGAGTGTTGAGATCGTTTACTTTTAAATTATTTTCCATACAATAAATTGCAGCAGCTTCAGCTATACAAAAATAAATAAAATAAATTTAGTTACAATATATTTTATTCTTTTGATTTTTTTTTTTTTTTTTACCGTACTTACGTTCTGTAGTAAATTGTAGTTTTCCTGAATGCTTCTCTTTAATAAGCCCAGCATTATATGCACATTCTTTCATAATTCCTTTATCTTTTTCTGAATATTCTGCAGGTACAGCTATAACAATAAGTACATTTTCTAAGAATTCGATTCCGGGCCAATGAGTAGTAATCGTTTCCTTAATCAATTTTCCAATTTCTCGAAGAAAATCAGTAATGGCCTTCTTATAATCTACTGGAAGTTTCGGCTTGAGATTGTCAAACAGTTTTCCCAGATGTAACTTAAATAATTCAACAGGTCTTGATCCCTTATAATCTACTTGAAGTTCCGGCCTGGGATTGTCAAACAGATTTCCCAGATTAAACAATTCAAAATTTTTTGATTTCTTTTTAATTTTCTTCGGACGTTTCGATAATGCTGGATATCCCCACGATTCAACATTTTTATAATGTTCGTCATACTGAATTACCGTATTTGTCTTTAATTGACCCAACTCGCCAGGCCATCGATCATTGATAACCAATTGATTATCAAATATATGAGCAAAAGTAAATCCCTATAAAAATATATAAAAAGAAAATATTTTTTAATTTAATTCTGATGAACTTTTTATATAATAAATTTAAATTTATATACCGAATAAGTTGTTCCGAAATCTATGTAAAAAAAATGTTACTGCAAATGCATTAATTTATATATTCAAAAAAAAAAAAAAAAAAAAAAACCGATTTTACCTAAACCGACTACAACACGGATATCATTTCTCCACGACATTTTTTTTTTTTTTTTTTGGTTATTTAAAAAAAAAGTGTTGGAATTTATCAAATTTTAGGTCTTTTTATAGAAAAAAATTGGCACCTATCCAAATTTAAATACAGTAAATGAGTTTATCGCTGATATCGGAGATGAATACCGAAATTTAACCTAAATTTTTTTTATCAAGAAACAGATTACTCTTAAATAGCAATGATTATTTTTATATTACAGAGTAGTTTAAATTGATCGGCTATTGTTTTTTAAAGTCACAAGAGGAAAAAAATCATCTGTTAAATGATGATGATACCGGAAACTTAAATATTATTAAATCCATTTATTGATATTTCCGATTATTGTCATAATTAATTATATACTCGTGCTGAATGCCAGAAAAATGATGAAAATTATCAAACGTAAATTATGATATGATTATGCAGTATGATCAAAAATAAAGAGAATATAATAATATATTTAAATTGACGTGTTAATTATAACTTTATTAGTTTAATATCGTGAAAAAAATTACAAATCTAATTTGAAAGTTGTTTGATAATTTTGTCCGGTAAGTTGATTTTTAGCAGAAGCAGTTATTTCCATTTGCCCAAATTTTAAAGCAAACAATATAGATCTCTTTATTCCAAGATTAACATCAGGAAGATAAATTGAGAGATTTCCAAGTAACTCCATCCCGTCTTCATCACAATATTGTGCATCATATTCAGTTGTACAATAAATAGGAAAATTGATAATATCTTGATCTGGATATACTGGGGTTTGCACCGAGGTAAATTCTTGATCAAGTTTAACCACCGTTCCTCTTTGCACCATACTACGAAATTTATGAATACGTCCGTTATCTCTTTTTTCGATTGGATCTTCATCCTTCCATTTACGACTTACTTTAAATCCATAAGTATATTTTAATACACGTTCATTTATTACAAATTTAGAGGACATCGTTCTATCTAAATCAAATTTTGAATTTATCATACTTAATCCATATAAAGCTGCTCCGCGTGATATTGCTGCAATAGGAAATGTAGGAACTGAAATAGTTTTCACTCGATTCTGAAATTCTTGCCTAATTCTGTTTTGTAAATATTTTGATTGACTGAATCCTCCTACCAAGAATATTGCAGAACATGTTTCTCGATTATTGTCAAGCTGCACTTGTATCATTTTGATGATCCTTTCAACGATAGGATCAAACATTGATTTGATATCTTCGTATTTAAATACTAACAACCAATCAATCTCTTCCATCTTATGTCGTATTTCTTCAGTTACGTAACCCATTACAGCAGGAGCTATATCTTCAAGGTCTAATTCATAACTAGTAAATTCGGATTTATCTCCAGTGAATGGTAACTTAGCATGACTACTGAATTCCTGAATCATATATTGCATTTGTCCATAATTTTTATCTCTTAATAAATTAACTGCACCGTCTCCAAGGATTTTACGTAAGGCATTAAGAAATTCCTTATCAATAAATGTACTCCCACAAAAATCTCCTGCCCGTTCAGTAATCTCGCCTAGTTGTTTATTCTCTAATAATTTTTGTGTAGTCAAATCTACTGTGCCACCACCGCAATCAACGATCATGAAAGTAGTTTTGGGAGTGTTAAGATCGTGTATTTTTAAAACATTTTCCATACAATAAATTGCAGCAGCTTCAGCTATACAAAAATAAATAAAATAAATTTAGTTGCAATATATTGTATTCCTTTTAAAAAATTTTTTTACTTACGTTCCGTAGTAAATTGTAATTTTCCTGAATACTTTTCCTTAATAAGTCCAGCATTATATACGCATTCTCTCATGATTCCTTTATCGTTTTCTGAATATTCAGCAGGTACAGTTATAACAATAAGTACATTCTCTAAGAATTCAATTTCGGACCAGGCAGATGAAATACTGTCTTTAATCAACTTTCCAATTTCTCGAAGATAATCGGTAATGGCTTTTTTATAATCCACTGGAAGTTTCGGCTTGAGCTCATCCGATAGTTTTCCCAGATATAACTTAAACAATTCAACAGGCCTTGATTCATTCTTATTTCCCTTTTTTTTATTCGGACGTTTCGATAACGCTGAATATCCCCACGTTTTAATATTTTCATAATGTTCGTCATATTGAACTACAGTATTTGTCTTTAATTGACCCAACTCGTTAGACCATTTGTCATTAGTAACAGGATTATTTCCATCAGCTATGTGACAATAAGTAAATCCCTACAAAAAAAATTATCAGTTATATATAAAATAATGATGTTTTTTATTGTAAATGCGAATATAATAAATAAAATATACTATACCGAGTAAGTTGTTCCGAAATCTAAGCAAAATAATAGTAATTTAAGATATGAAAATTACGTATCGTTCTTATTGAAAAGGAGAAAAAAAAGAAAATAACTATTTTTACCTAAGCCGACCACGGCACGTATGTCCGTCATTTTTTTTTTTTTTTTTTTTTGTTGACAACAAATTTGAATTCGAGGCTATTGAACGAATTCTACTTATTAATAAATCGTATTCGATTTCATCACATTATTGTGTAATTTGATATGGAGATGAACTCCGGGATTAACCTAAATTGCTTTATCAAGAAACAAAGAAACAGGTCTACTCCTTAAATAGTAATGATTATTTTATAGAAGCCAAAATTTTATTCAGGGGCGGAATTACTATAATGCCAGAACTTTAGCTCAGATCCTATTCTAGTTGGCATGTTATTTTAAAAATTTTTATTTTGATATATATTGTATACTCGACAAACATCGAAACACTTTCGAAACTCAGATAAATTAAAACTAAACCCCTACCGTGATCCGGATGAATCAGTGAACTGGCACATTCCGCGGATAAAAATTTTTTTATTCGGGAACGATCCCTGCGAATAGACTTTTATTTTTCGGAAGGAATGTCACAAACAGGTGATCATCACCGTACCAGTATTAGAGTAGAATTTGGGCAGAGTTTCAATTACATTTTTGATTCTGCCCGAAATTCCATCCTAATGCTGGTGACATACGGTGACATTTAGCAATGCCATTTTGAATATTTGTTTTTTTTTTAGCAACGATTCATTTTTTATCCATACAATTTATGATCTGACAGATTTTAACAAGAATGAAATCAATGAATTATGCGCCATTGCAGAACTTGTCAAAGTTTTATACCTGTATTACTTTAAGATTTAGTTAATTACTTATTAACATAGTTATTATCAAGTTATCGGCAGAATTTGATGATTCGATTTTTAGAAAATTAGATCTAATATGTAGGTTAATTTAGAAGAAAATACAGTCAACTCTCCATAATGCACTCCCATTGGGATCATAGATAATCATTAATAAAGTATGCACTTATAGAGAATAAATTATTAGAGATCATATGAGCTTGGGACTGAATTAAATAGTGCATTTAAAGAGAGTGTGCACTTATATGCACTTATAGGTGGTGCATTTATAGAGAGTTAGTATTAAAACTGCTAATTTCTTTCGCAATAGTTAGTTTTTATTATTAAAATTAGAAA
Organism: Glomus cerebriforme; assembly: GCA_003550305.1. Classification (NCBI taxonomy): domain Eukaryota; kingdom Fungi; phylum Glomeromycota; class Glomeromycetes; order Glomerales; family Glomeraceae; genus Glomus; species Glomus cerebriforme. Next base: position 22,604 of record QKYT01000685.1, read on the forward strand.
ATAAAAATATATAACAAATGACATATGGTAATATGGTAATAGTATTGCATGAATCAAAAAAGCTCGCTCAGTATTGACGTGATTTAACTTTGATTTGTATGTCTAAAATGATTTGCATAAAAATTTGCAAGATCAAATAAAAGACCTCATTTTTTCATCCAATTATGAAGCATTAGTGCCATTGTGTCAAATTGCATTAGATCACACAGGATGATAGGACATAATAAAATAACATTTAGGGACGGATACCGTGGATCCGAACCATATTAACCGATTAGAGTTGGTTTGGTTAATTGATTCCATAGTGCCCTGTTTGGTCAATTTACGCTTCAGATAATAACAATATTAGTTTGTGTCTTAATCAGCAGTTACTTATAACATTGAACGTTTAAAACATTTCCACCAAAATACCACCCCTTGTCAAAAAGTATCCATTGTCCTATAATAATAAAAATAAAATTAGCCCATGTGAACCTAGCATACTTCAAGTATGTTTTCCTATTGTGGACCATGAATTTAATAATATGGCCATCCGTCTCCATTACAATTTACAACTAATGATTTTTTTTCTCTTTTTCTTAAAAAAACCTATGACACTTAAATAAAAGCTGTTCTAGACTAGTAATTTATTACATATATTCGAAGCTAAGTAAAGCATTTACCTTGTTGGCGGGTGTACTTGGACTTGTTTAATATAATAATAAATGTTGACTATTATGGCGGATTGGTAACATAGTAATGTAAAAAAGGTTTTTTTTTTTTTGTATATTTTATTTTTAAAAACAATCAACCAATAAATATTTATGGATTTCGAGAAGAAAACACCCAGTTTAGTGGATTGTACCACCATGCTTTATGAAAAATGGAAGAATAAGAGAAAAATAGAAAGTTGTATTTTTAAACAAAAAGATTAAGAACAGAGATCGTAACTTATGAACGATTATATAGAAAAGATGTTATGTATAGACGTAGCGTATAGTGATGTGCACTATACAGTGTCTATACATTGATTTTGTGGTTGTAAACATACTTTTCGTACGTATGTATACTAACCATATGTATAGTATAAATACAATACGGTTCAAAAAATTTCTTACTAATTAAATATTCATAATGGTCTATAATTCCATAAATTTGACACGTCATGTAATTAAATTTTTTTTTAAATTAAATTTTTCGTGATGTTTTATTCTTTTACTCTTTCGAAAATTATTTGCTATCTTTACAATAAAACAAACAATTTTATGTAATTTTGTTAGTACAGTATATAAAAGATAAAATTTGAAGCATCACTGTAAATATATTTTTTTAGAATTATGACACTTAGGATCTTGTATTTATAATGATACATTATATAAGGCATATAATATGATATGACTCGTTTTGATAGTTAAATAGATTTGTTTATTAAAATATTCAAAGCTCTCCTTTATATAAATATAATATTACATATAATACTTTTTAAGCTTCAAATATCCAATAATGCAACAATGCAAAAACCTCTATAATAGATAATCAAAAATCTTAAATAAAATTTGATTCTATGATAAGATTTAATTTAATTTGAAAATTAAACTCTACTTGTAAAAAGGAATTGATTAAAGAGTTATTTGCTTATGTAATACATCATGTGATATTATAATAGCCAATCAAAATCAAACATTCACGTGATTTATATTTATATATCCAATTAGATTAAGAATTCGATAAATCATGTGATCCTTCTTGCAGTATTTTCTTGCTTTTTGTTAAGATAAAAATAAAAAGCTTATCAATATATACAATAATTCCATCATTGTAAAATTTGACATAGTCCCAATTTTTTAATTTTTATAGTAAAATAATACTATTTTAAGCTGATATAATTAATTAATTATTCATTTGTATAAAAAATTAATTAGATATTTGAAAGATTTAGTATTATTTAACATTTTTGTTGGATAACATTTTGGATTTATTTTTAGTATTTTAAGTTTTACATATTTTTAATTATGGCCATTTTATTTTTGATTATAGAGGTTTTGCACTGTAATTAAAAGAGTGAAAGCCATTATTTCTTTATAATTTACAACCTAAAACATGTGTAGCATCCATAGTTCAATTCTGTGGAATTAGTCTTTTAAGTCCTCTTAGATTAAAATAGTAAAGTGAGAAATACAGTCTAATCTCAATATACCAAACTCGTGGTTCAAGAGAAAAAGTTCGGTATATAGAGGTAGTTCGGTATATCAAATTTTCTTTATATACCGAACTCTATAAGTAAACAGTTTGGTATATTAAAAATCACGTGATTTCTCTTATGTATTTCCTAGGTATTTCGATATATAAATGTTTAAAAATTCAAATTTTTATAAAAATATTCAAAAAAAATTATATTACTAATAAAATTGAATGTTCAAAAATTATATTATTATTAATGAAATGTTCAAAAAAATTATAGTACTACTACTAATACTATTAGAAAAATTATTTGCCGTGTATGTACAGTACAGTACATTGTACGATATCCATTAAGTATCTAACCATCCATCTAATACCGATTGAACCAGATCTTTTTCCTATTTCTTCTTGCAGGATTTTCTTCACAAAGCAAGCATAAATCTTTCTTTTCTTCAAAGGTTAAAATCTTCTTTTTTTTGATGTTGCTTATTTACATTTTTTTCTTTTTTGGCTCATAACAGATAATTTTATTTTTATTTTTATCGAAGAACAGCAAAACTACAGGTAAGTTATATAAAATAAAGTAAAGACTCTATATAAAATATATGCTACGCTGCAGCTATGTCTAGACTTAAGGTCCTGACTGCTGGCTGCCAAATAACAGGGGGAAGCATTAGTTACTAATTCGATGATAAGGGAAAAGAAGAAAAATAATAGGAAAAAGGCTCGTAAGCTTAAACTATCTGCACTGTTCTTTCAGTAAAATACTGCCTCATGTAAGTGCTGTAAGATGAGGAATGATCTACCCTATTTTAATTGTGAAAAATGAAATGTAAAAGGAACTAAAAGTGAAACTAAAAATGAACTTACTCCAATAGGAGTTTATAACGTTTAACCATGTTGTTATCAAGGGAACAGTATGAGAAGCGTTTCAATAGGTTTTCACAGAACACGAGTAGAAAAGCCCGCTGCTTGGCAAATTTGTTTATCGGACCAAGACTACATTTATGTCATTGTAAAATAACTTCTAAGGTAGGAGGAGCAGCCAAGGTGGAATTCATCCATTTTCTGTTAGTGCGAGTGGTTCTGGGTACAAAAGTGATAACGGGGCTATTTGTCATATAAGCATGAAAATTGTTTTGCCAGTCAGTGAAGGTCGTAATTTGAACTTCAGCAAGGTTGAAGGCATTATCCAGCCTAAAATTGAAATGGAGGCGCAAAGTGTCAGTGAATTCGTCATTTATTTCTTGTAAGAAATCTTTTCGCTTTGAATGGCCAACTGAAGCATTATGTAAGGAGATAAGAGGCGGACGTTTGTAAGTGAAGAGATGTTTTATGTGAAGTTTGAGTCTTTTATGAGCGAGTTGACACTCAGTGGCCTCTTGTTGCTGACGTTTTCTGTCATTAAGTTTTTTCTCGTATTTGTCTTTTTTCTGTTGGGTTTTTTTAGTCCTTCTCTCTTGTATTAGGAAATCACGTGGGGTAGATATATGGTACTGGGGAGGAATCACCTTTAATAGGTGGAATTGACGTACTAGATTCTGTCAGTGTAAAAGGTACTGGTTCAAAATTTGAATTGTCTGGTGGAAGTGGTGATTGAATGAACAGGGAATTGTTAGGATTAGGAATTACAGGTGTATCAGTTATATCTTCTAATACAAGTTCTCTCATATGTTTAAATCGATGAGTATGTCTATTCCAAGGTTATGGTAAAGGGAAATCTTTATTAGGTTTATGGAGGAATTTATGGAACTTGATATGTCAAATGTGATTATACAAATATTGATTTCTGTGAATGAGGCAATGATATTTGATGCCTAAATGTCTAAAGATAAAGGGATTTGTACAGTCTGTAAGGGGAAGGTTATCTGAATGAAGGAGTCTATTAACTAAATGGTTATGACATTGTAATTATTTATTTAACATTCTTATCGTGTACGCGGAGATAGGGATGACGTATGTTCCTTATATCCAGAAAGGAGTTTGGAGTATACATAAGGCGTTTTATGAGCTGAGGGGTGTTCTTTATGTAAAATTTTGATTTGAGTGGTATAAGAAATACCTAATCTGTTAGAAAATACTTGTTTAATAGAACGGTTAATACAGTTATTATAAGTTAAAGTGGCAGCCTTTGAATGTTTTGTCACCGAGTCAAGATCAGCGCAGTTTTGATTGGAGAATATATGTTTCTGGTAGTGAGAACAACCTGAATGATTATTGGATAATACGATAGGAGACGGAACAGGGCATTTTGAATTGTTGAATTGATGGTTACAAGGTATGTAAATTCCTAAATGGAATCGATATTTTTTGTACGAAAAATTGAAATAAGTTTTCGTGGTTCGATTGTTTGAAGGGGCGTCATTTCTATAACTAATAAAGGAAATATAGGAGAGTAACGAATTTCTAATTTTGTTAAAATATTTGTGTTGTGTGCATTTTGGAATAACTCTTTGTATACGAAAGAAATGCGTGAGCATTTTACTTATTTGGAATTTTTGATTCATTGAATGAGAATTGGAAAAATATTCTTTGGGGTCAAGGGACACGTGTACATCATTTGTGTGTATGAGTAAATGAAGTTGATTGGTATTTGATGATGATCGATCTAACTCNAAAAAGAAACTTTTGCTACGTTTTGNTTCNTAGATTNTGTTGTATCCCCNTAGATCTGATTTGGTCACGTGAAAGTGATCTGTGGAAATGAGGAATGGAACTTTGGGAGGAGGAACTTTATTGAAATTGTTAAAAGGAACCATGTTATAAAAAACATATAGAAGGTGAAATAAAAACTAAAGGTAAACTCTACAACTGAAAAGAAGTAACAAAGGGAACTGGAGGTAACTATCTGGAGTTTCGTGGACTTTTACTTAGAAAAGCCAGCCTGTTTTTATTTAAAAGGTTACGTTACTGAATCCATACGGAATGTGAAAATTCAGGAGAGAGTTTTTTTTTTCTATCTCATAACAGATAACCGATAATGACAAAAATGATATTATTTATAATCTACTGATCACATGACCAGTTCGGTATATCAAGATTTTTTTTATATAGTATGAAACTGGGTTTTTAAAAAAAGTTCAGTATATTGAGAGTTCATTATATCGTGGGTTCGTTATATCAAGATTAGACTGTATATATCTGTATCTAATAGTGCAGTAGAAGTTTATACGAAGTGTGGCGCAGTGATTGCGGCTGTGTACGTACGTCATACGTTTGGTCTCTTATTTCTTTCATACGTACGTACTTTTTATTTAATTAACAATATAATTAAATATTTACGTCTATACGTACACTCTGTGTAACTATACGTACATAGCAAAGGATCACCATACGCTACTAGGGTGTCACATCGAATAGTTAATCAAAACTATGTCAGCAACCTTTGATCATTTACTATGATCATATTTTTTAGTAAATAAATAAAGTTTAAAATAAATAGTATAATTTTACTATAAATTAATATTGAATCTCATTAATATTTTGAATCGTTTCTACTCCTGCATTTTCTTTTCTCGTTTGCTCATTTTTGTTGGAAAAGATTCCGCCGACCTATAAAAGTAATGTTACGGTGATAAATTTAAGATTATTAATCAATATAAATATTAATGTAATAAAATGTCATAAAACAATGCTAAAATGTACTAATTTTATACTAAACAACAGAAATTTTATTGATTATCTAAATATTCAACCGTAACTTTAATGGTCTAGCATTTGTGTGTATGTATGCAAAATTTGAACGAAAATTATGCAACTTTCATCTTGCAGAAGCAATTTGAAACCTAGGATTAACTGATTTATATATTAACAGCAGATAAGATGCCAAGATTACCAAAAAGATCAAGACAATCCAGAAAGGCATCTGAGGCAGCTTTACTTAAACAACAAAATGAAAAAAATTTGTGAAATTGGCAAATCTTTAGAGCTGATGAATGACGAAACCTTAGAAATTGCACANAGGATCATTTCTCTAGAGCTAATAAACAATGTAATCTTAGAAGTTGCAAATCAAACTATTATTAATTCATCCAAAACCAAAGCATCCAAGAGATCTGACCAGTGTAACTTATTAATAAATTCACTCAAAAAATTAACTGATGACCAATTAAAAGCAGCCAGTCATCTTTTTCAAACAATGAGGTATCCTAAAGAACCAAGTCAAGGTCAAATACTCTCACCTTTTTTACAAAAAAAAGCAATGGATTTTATTGGTAGTTCTCTTTATAAAGCAGGACAAGATTCAAATACATTAATTCAACATAATAAAGACTTACAAAAGCAAGTAGCTCAACTCGAAAAATCAAATGCTAAAAAGCTTGTAAAGATTCGCCAATTAGCAGGAACTATTTCACAATACAAGCGCAAACAACATCAACATATATCAAAAATACGTGCCAGAGCTAAGAGCAAGTATTCAAACAATGATTATGAAAAACAAACGTCACTATACAACAAATTTTATCAATATGGCTACACAAGTATCACAAATTGGTCAAATGTCATTTCGAATACTGCTCAAGCTATGCAATTAGTCTTAGGTTTTTTAACTGGAGAAAGTTTACCATTGCCAATTTCATCTCAATCTATTATTCGATGGAATCAAGAAATTAGTGAGATTTATGTAAATCAATTTTTAATCAAAATACTTTTTCAGAATTTTTTACTCTCGGAATAATGCTAGATGAATCAACACGAGGTCAGCACAAAATATTTGTATTATGTGTTACATTCTGGAACTCAGAAAATGATAAGCCAGATTTTCAAGTATTGGAAGTGAAAGATTTAGCAACTTGTATAGGAAAATCAATTGCTTAAGCAATATATGATATCTTTAATCATTTTAAAATAAAACCACAACAATGCTTTGTATGTGTCTCTGACAATACAAATTATATGAGCGGCAAATCTAAAGGTGCAATCTCTTTATTTAATAAGTTAAGTGATGCTAACTTATTTCGGATTCCCTGTGGGCTCCATGTTGCACACATTATAATGAATAATTTTGAAGAAATTGTCTTTGGCAAGTTGCCTAGTATTAGTGGATTTTCACAAAAAGAACTTCCAGCAAATCTTTTATATTTGGCTTGGGATCTTCATGATGGCTATAATAAAACTGGTACTCAAAAGGCATTGGAGCTTCATCAAAAATGGTTAAATTGTTGGTTGCATTTACCATTAAGTATTTGTCATCTAGGTGGAAAGTATGGAAGAGAATTTGCACGAAGCTTTGCACATATTATTTTAGGGACACCTTTACTATCAGCACCTTCATTAAGAGAATTGTGTTATATGAAATTTCTTGAATTAGATATTGCTGAATGTGGTGATGAATACAATGACTTTGGGCTATCAGTTGCATTAAGAGATCAAATATTTCATTATGAATATTTCCAGTTTATTCAAGAACAAAAACCTCTAAATCAACTTCCCAAGATATTTGAATTTGTTAAAAATCGGATTTGGTATATTGTTGTTCACCAACAACAAATAGAAGGCCTCTTCAACAAATGGGATCTTAAAACTCATCCAAATATGACAAGTAACCTTCAGCAATCAAAATTGAGATTAACGAGTATGCCACTTACTGAAATTGGCTGTAATTCTTTAGATTTAATGGAACTTCAGGTTAAAAAGCGTCAAAAACAAATAAATGAACGAAGTTTAACTCAAGAAAATCTTGAAGATAATGAGCGTGAAAGAAAAGCAAATGTATTATTTGACAATTTATTTGGAAAATAATTAAAATAATTTTAATTTAAAATTTCAATTTATTATTTTAATGTATAATTTAAAATTTAAGTTGATAAAAGCAAACATTTGAAAATTTTCAAAAAATTGATCGTTATATGTGTAACATGAAAAATCTGATCATAGTAAATGATCAAAGGTTGCTGACATATTTTTGATTAACTATTCGATGTGACACCCTAATACGCTACATACATAGGTGTATATACACGACATGCTTTCTAATTACCGCTTATGAACAGAGGGTCATGAATGTACAACATACTCAATTCTTATTTCATTTGTTATTTTAAAAAATAAATAATTACGCATTTATATTTATTATGTGCGAAATTAAATTCTCATAACGAGTCTATCTAGCATTGCTATGGTGCACATCGATGAGTCAATTTTATCATATTTACAATATTTGCAATACAGAAAATTTTACAAAAGGTAATATAAATGATTCACCCAAACGCGATTTTATTAATAAAGAAAAAAAAATTAAAATCGACATTTGAAGTGGCGATTGAAGCATGCAGTCATTTGGGACACAAAAAAAAAATACAGTCTTTTCTAACGAAATTTTAATTTGTTATTTTCTCAAAATATATATCAGATATTTATTTATAATATAAGAAATTGATTGATTCGATACAAATAATTTATTCATAACTATTTAATTCGAACTTGGTTTGATAATTTTGCCCGTTTGTTTGATTATAAGCTCTAGCTTTAATTTCCATTTCGCCAAATGTTAAGATGAATGTACAGGGTCTATCATTTCCTAAATGCACGTCGGGAAGATCAATAAGTAATTGCCCAAGCAATTTCATACCAGGTTCATCACAATAAACAGCATTAGACTCTTTTGTATAAAATATATCAAAACTCAATTTTGTTTGACTTGGGAAAAGAGGAGCCAAATTTTTAACTTCAAATTCTTGATCAATTGTAACTTTAGTTTTACGTTTTACAATACAGTGAAATTTATCAACCAACAAACCAAGTCTGCATTTTTCTGGTGGATCTTCATCTTCCCGTATACCAGTTATTTTAATTCCAAATGTATGGTTCAATACGCGAGTTGCAATAACACATTTTGAATTATTCATGGTCTTCAAATTTTTTGACTCGTATAAACTTTTTCCATAGATGGCTGCGCCACGTACGACCGCTGCAATAGGTTGCGTCGGAATTAAGATATTTTTTACTGAGTTATCAAATTCTTCCTCGATTCTTTTTTGTAAATATTTTGATTGACCAAAACCTCCAACTAAGAATATTGCTGAACATTCTTCTGAAGAATTCTTTAGTTGAACTCGAATCATTTCGATAATTCTATTGATGATAGGATCAAACATGGATTTAATAGTGTCAAAATCAAGTTCGATTATCCATTCTTTTTCTTCCATTAAATCCCTCTCTGAACCGGTGACATATTCTATTAATGCAGGAGCAACATCTTCAAGATCCATTTCATAACAAAAATCTGGATCATCACCGGTGAATTGTATCTTAACATTTTGGCAAAATTCTTGAACTATATATTGAAGTTGACCATAATGCTTATCATTTAATATATTTACAGCTGCATTTCCAACTTTACGTTTAAGTAGTTCGATGAACTTTTTATCGATAAAAGTACTTCCACAAAAGTCTCCTGCTCGTTCAGTGACTTCACCTAATTGGTTTTCTTCCAATAATTTACGAGTTGTTAAATCCACTGTGCCGCCACCGCAGTCAACGATCATGAAAGTTGCTTTGGTTTTAAATGAGATTTAGTAATTAATAAAATCAATAACTTAATTATCGAATATAATTTTTAAAAAAAAATATCATAAACATACTTCCAGGTTCTGTAAGAGCGTGTTCCCTCAAGATACTATACATACAGTAGATTGCTGCGGCTTCGGCTATTATATTCATTTTTAAAAATATTTTCTTATATTAATATTACATCATAGTAAAATAACCAGCATAAATAACACATACGTTCAGTTGTGAATTGCAATTGTTCCGAACATTTGTCAGCAACCAATTCAGCATTAAATGCGCATTCTCTCATTATAGCCTTATCATTTTCTGAATATTCGGCTGGCACGGTAAGAACAAAAAGAACCTGTTGCATGAAGTCGATTCCAGGCCAGTATTGAGGAATAGTTTCTTTAATCAACTTAATAATTAAAATTAATTAAAGCTAAAGTTTATTACAATATTAAAACAATTTTTTTTTCAATATGAAAATACAGTTAATTATTTACCTTTCCGATTTCACAAAGATAATCGGTGATTGCTCGTTTATAAGCTACTTTTTCAGGCAACGTTGGTCTAAACGTTTCCAAGCAATTTCCCAAATATAATTTAAATAGTTCTATAGGTTTCGTTTCTTTGTTTTTCCTATTAGGTTTCTTATACAAAGCCGGTTGGCCCCATAAGTCAACCTCTTCAAAGTCATTTTTATATTGAAGTACCGTATTCGTCTTTAATTGCCCCATCCCACCAGGCCATATATCATTTGTCTTGATATCCCCAATATCCTCATTTTCGACATGATATAAAGCAAACCCCTATCAACAAAAAAAAAAATTAATTTTATCATGTTCATTCTAACATGACGAAGCTAATGATTTACCGAATAGGTAGTTCCGAAATCTATAAATAAATAAACATTTAATTTAACGTTAAAAAAAAATATTCAAAATATCAATTTCTTTAACTATTATATCTGTACCTAAACCAACTACAACGCGAATATCTTCTATCCACGACATTATGCTTAACAAAACTTGACCGAACGAATGTAAAATTTAAATTTAGTAAAAGTACAAATGATCACATTTATATAAAACCCATAAATAATAACCGATAAACATTTTTTTTACTATATAAATACTACTGTAAATGCTATAAGTTTTTATCTTTAAAATCTCTAAAAAAAAATTTGTTTATCATTTAATCACATTTTTTTCTTTTAGGTTATATGAATAAAGTTGATTAAAACAATCGTGTGAAGAAAGTTTTATTGTTCTCATTTAAAAATTTTTAAGTTTATTCATTGAACTTCTATGATGTATACCATCTTCATTGAATAATCTTTTTGTGAGAGTACTAAATCTTTTTACGGAAACAATGGGTTTATCGTACATATATCATATAAATTAATTCGGAATAAAGTAGTAGATAAGATTTATTTATATATTTATTGATATTAATAGATAATATTTTTTTAAATAACCTCAGAATTAATGGTGCATAAATAAAAATAGCAGATAGTTGATGTCAATGATAATAATTGTTATTAATCAAGAAATTATAGGTAAAGCACATTTCACATTTCTGCGATTTTGATAAAGAAGAATAAATATAGTAATAACATTAGAATTACAACGAAAAGTATGTAAAAGAACTTATCGATTGAATTCAATATTAAAATAAGAACATAGATTAACGAAACTCGGAATAATGTTAATAGCTGTAATAAAAATAAAAATGATATATATATTTCTTGTACTTTACGTAATCAACCAATGAATTTGGTCACATGTTTTGCAGCATATTTTATCCTACCCGAAAACAGGTTTTATTTTTATAATAAATTCATAACTGATAAGCAGATAAGGAAAGTGATAAAATATCATTAAATTATCACTTATATGTTATAAAATAAATAAATAATAAACCTTGATAAGCCTCATTTTTTTTTTCTTGAAAACAAAATAAAATAATAATCTTTAAGACATGACGTCTCAAAATCTCTCTACAGATATGAATGATATGGAATTGGATGATGAATATAATGTTGATTCTTCTCCGACAGATGAAGAAATAACACTAGAAGATTATACTAAAATACAAGATGATAATTATATTCTTCGTGAAGAGATCAAAAGACTTAACCAGGATTTATCCGAGAAGTCTTCGACAATAAATGACCTCGAAGCTCGATTCGATAAACTTTCCGAGGAACTAAATAAATGTTCCAAGAGCAAAGATGATTATGTAATGGAAAATGATCAAATTAAAGATCAGCTCAAACGTTATGAGGAGAACGTTCATAACAAAAACGAAAATTTGAAAAGAATTGAAAAGAATTTGGAAACGCTTCGTAACAAAAACGAAAAACTTGAAAATGACTTAACCGATTATAAACTCAAAGTTCAAAACAATGAAATTTCTAGAAAATATGAACAAACTAAAGCGAGCTTGGAAGAACTTAATAAAAAACTTAAGAATGAACAAACCGAATGTAATAAATTCAAAAATCAGCACAATGAAATTATTAATATATCGGAAATGCTTCGTAAAGAAAACATAAAACTTAAAACTAGCCAAACAGAATATAATGAGCTCAAAAATCGGTACGATGAAATTTCCAGAAAATATGAACAATCTGAAGAACTTTTGACAAAATTTCGAACCGAAAAAAAACAACAGGATTCCAATATATATAATCGACATAAAACGAATAATGAAAATGTATCAAATAAATCGAAGGATACTGAAAATCGGGAACTTCAGAAGCAGATAACCGAACTTCGTAGTTTATTGCAAAAAAAAGAAAAAGAAAATCAAACTCTTGTACAAACCAATATTAAACTTAAAGCAGAAGCGTCTCAATACCAATCCGCACTTGGTAGCGTAACAAATTTTCGAATGAATGATGATGATAAGAATCATTCCGTTCAACTTAAAAATGATATTTCAGCACTACGCTATATGTTAAAAAATTACGTCACAACATTAAAAGGAAATTTTGAAATCAATTTCAAAGCGATCAATGGTCTTATGGAAAAGTATAAAGTTAAAACTAAAGTTACACCCGAAAACCCTAATAAACCATTAATTAAAGCAGTTTTACAACGCCATGCTTTAAAAAAGATAATAAAGGATACACACGAGTATTTCAAAGAAAATGCTCAATCAGGATCATGGTTGCATCTGGAAGCGGAAATTGCATTTAAATCAAAGGAATTAGAAAACATATTAGTTGATTTCTCGAAATCTCGGACAGGAACAGACACAAGAACCCAGGCTGCTTCAATAAAATTACGACAAGAAGTTAATATCGCTCTTGGTAATCGAGGATTTTCAGATATTTTAGATACAAAAAATATACCACAAGAACATGTTTTCATTGTTGTTCAGAGAAATAAATTAAATAATGAAATGAATAAATATCGTATAATTAAAAACGATACAAAAAGACGATACGTTGAAAAAATTGCATCAAATCTAATTCGAGAATTTGCTAGAATAATTTATTTTCGTTTAAAGGTTCAAGAACCTAGTGCTGAAATGAGATGGGTTGATATAGGTTCTAAAATAGATCCAAGTATCATGGAAGGAGTTTGGGATAAAGATGAAATTGATAACTTATTAGTGGAAGTTTGTTCTTTTCCTATGATTGGTCGAGATTTAGATGATGTTGAGAAGCGTAAAATATACACTCATGCTCAAGTATTTGCAAAAAAGAAACCATCCAAATCATATAATAGTATTTCATTAGGTGTGAATAAAGCTGTAAAAGCTACTGTAAACCTCTTTTCACCCAAGAAAAAAACTAAACAAGTAAGTTCGGATATAGCAGCAGATCAGGAATCGGGTGAATCTGATAGTGATGGTAGTGATGGTAGTGACGATGAATTAGATTAAAAAAATTTTTAATTTTTACTTAATAAAAATGTTAAAATGTATATATTAAATTGTTAATTTTATTAATAAAGAATTTGATTTGAATAAAAATTTATTTAAATATTATTTAATTCAAAATTAGTTTGATAATTTTGCCCGTTTGTTTGATTAAAAGCCTTTGCTTTAATTTCCATATCACCAAATGTCAAACTAAATGTGCAACGTCTTTTAATTCCTAAATTCACATCAGGGAGGTCAATAATTAAATTCCCAAGCAATGTCATACCAGGTTCATCACAATAAACAGCACTATATTCTTTTGTATAGAATATTTCAAAACTTAATTTTGTTTGATCTGGATGAGTAGGAACCAAATTTTCAACTAGAAATTCTTGATTAGTATTAACTTCAGTTTTACGTTCTACAATACAATGAAATTTATGAATTCTCTCATTAGTTGTGATTCGATCTGGTGGATCTCCATCTTCCCATAAAGGAGATATTTTAATTCCAAATGTATGATTCAATACGCGAGTTGCAATTACACATTTTAAATTATTCGTAGTTTTCAAATTTTCTGACTCGTATAAACTCTTTCCATAGATAGTTGCGCCACGTGAAACTGCCGCAATAGGAGACGTCGGAATCGAAATATTATCCACCAAGTCATTAAATTCTTCCTCGATTCTTGTTTGCAAATATTTTGATTGACCAAAACCTCCAACTAGGAATATTGCCGAACATTTTTTTGAAGAATTATCTAACTGAACCCGAATCATTTCGATAATTCTGTCAACAATAGGATCAAACATTGATTTAACAGTGTTAAAATCAAGTTCAATTATCCATTCTTTTCTTTCCATTAAGTCCTTCTCTGAACCAGTGACATATTCTAATAGTGCAGGAGCAATGTCTTCAAGATCCATTTCGTGATTAACATCCGGATCATCACCGGTGAATGGTAACTTAATGTTTTGGCAAAATTCTTGAACTATGTATTGTAATTGACCGTAATGATTTTCATTTAACGAGTTTACAGCAGATTTTCCAACTTCACGTTTAAGTAGTTCGATAAATTTTTTATCTATAAATGTACTCCCACAAAAGTCACCTGCTCGTTCAGTGACTTCACCTAATTGATTTCCTTCCAATAATTTACGTGTTGTCAAATCTACTGTGCCACCGCCGCAGTCAACGATCATGAAAGTTGCTTCATTAGAAAATAATGGATAATAATTTAGTAATCAATAAATTAATAATTACCGATTGTAATTCTAAAAAAATTCTGTTAACATACTTCCGGGCTCTGCAAGTTCATGTTCTCTTAAGGTACTATACATACAGTAAATTGCTGCGGCTTCGGCTAAAAAAATATTTTCTAATATTAATATTACACCATAGAAAAGTAACCAATATAAATAACACATACGTTCAGTTGTGAATTGCAATTTTTCCGAACATTTGTCAGCAATTAATCCAGCATTGAATAAACATTCTCTCATTATAGCCTTATCATTTTCTGAATATTCAGCTGGTACGGTAAGAACCAAAAGAACATCTTGCATGAAGTCTATTTCAGTCCATTTTTGAGTAACAATTTCTTTAATAAACTTAATAATTAAAACTCAGGGTTATTATAATATGAAATTTTTTTTTTAATCTGAAAACACTATTAACTATTCACCTTTCCAACTTCACAAAGATAATCGGTGATTGCTCGTTTATAAGTTACTTTTTTAGGCAACTTTGGTTTATACTTATCTATACAATTGCCCAAAAATAATTTAAATAATTCTATAGGTTTCTTTTCTTTGTTTTTTTTATTAGGTTTCTTATACATGGCCGGTTGACCCCATAATTCAACCTCTTCAAAGTCATCTGTATATTGAAGTGCCGTATTTGTCTTTAATTGCCCTATCCCACCAGATAGCCCCATTACAGCTGGCCATTCATCATTTGTACTGATACCTTTGATATCTTCTTCGACGTGAGATAAAGAAAATCCCTATCAAAAAAAAGAGAACATTTATTTTTTATCGTGTCAATTTTCATGTAACATAGTGAAACTACATGATTTACCGAATAGGTTGTTCCAAAATCTATGAATTAATATAACATTTTTAATTTATTGCTAAAAAAAGATAACAAATGCCAAATCCTTTAATTATGATATCTTTACCTATACCAACTACAACGCGAATATCAGTTTTCCACGACATTATAACGAACGATGTATATGCATAAATAAAGATACAACTGATCGTATTTATATAATACTTATAATATCCGATTAACAATTTTTTTTATTGTATAACTCTATAACATATTTATCTATAAAATCTCTACATAGGGATTAAAAACAGGTTTTTAAAAAAGTTTTATTTCGATTTAATCACTTTTTTTTTTGTTCTTTTTTTGATTATATGAATAAAGTAATTAAACAATTACGCCAAAAATTTATATTGTTCTTTTTTAAATATAAGTTTATTCATTGAAATTCTATTCTAAATTTCATTCATAAAATTCATGTGGGAATAATTTTTTTCCAAAATGGAAACAATGATTTTTTGTACATGATGCACATGACGTACTGCATATTTTGATATAGTTGATAAGATTGAATTATTTATTAATAAACGTATAACTTTTTTTTTTTAATTTTTAATTACAAAATTTTCAAAATAAAATAATGTCAGAGGGGGGTATTGATATTCATAATGATATTCGAGTAGTTGTTGCCATAGGTATGATTTTTTTAATTAAATTCTGTAATTTGATAAATATAATTCTAACTAAATATTCATTATTCATCTATTTAAGATTTTGGGACAACCTTCTCGGTAAGAATTTGATAATTTTATGCGTCTTTTTATAATTTAAAAATTTTAATTATAATTTTTCGTCATATAAATTTCAAGGGATACGCATACGCTCACAAAGAAAATCCTAAAGAAATTATAGTTAAAGATGATTGGAAATCATACATAGGTCGCTTTAAAACTCCAACCGTCATAAGATATGAAGATGATGAATATAATGCTGTTAATTCGTGGGGATTTCCTGCATTAGCCGTAAAACCAAAAAAGAAAAAAAAGTTAAAAGATTTACCTACATCATCAAAACCTATCGAACTGTTTAAATTGTACTTTTTAGAATCATCGAAAGGAAAAAGACCTTTTTTGCCCGATGGATTAGATTATAAAAAGGTTGNTATGAAGTCACATTCAAGTATTAATAATTTAACAAATCGTATCTGTTAATATTTTTACATAAAAAGAATAAATTATAATCATTAAATTATTTAATATAATACTTACGCAAAATTTAGCCGGCTTTAATGCTGGCAAACATTATCATCGTTGTTTAGTATTTAAGAAATTCTAAATTCGACACAAAATAATTTTTTAAATTCTCATGACGTGTAACTTCTTTGGAGGCGCATAATTGTTTCGGCATAGCAGTATTGAATATCCGATTAATATAAATTAAATAATATAACGCAAGATTATCAAATGATCGGATTCTTAAATCTTAACAAATAAACCCTCCCTCCTCAAATTAGTCAGCAGAGTGAAATTCTGGTTGGTATTATGACATTATTTAAAAAGGACTCCCGGTTTTAAATAATTCCAAATTTCAATTCGAATTTTCATGTTACGTTCTACGCAAAAACTTGAATTTGATGTTTCTGATTAGGCCAATTCGGTATCCGGACCCATGAAAAAATAAAACAATTAACATAGTAAAAAATACAGTCGATCATATTGAAACGATTTTTTCCAAAAATTTTGTGGTCACACATTCCTTTGATTGTCTCTTATCGGTAGTACCAAAGCCCTTTTCTTTCAAAAATGAAAATAATGGTCTTTAATAATAATATAGTATATATACTGTACATAATACAAAGTTTCAAATTATTGGTATCGAAAATTGACAAATAACGTATTTTAGAAATTTAAAATAAAATAATGTCAGAGGGGGGTATTGATTTTAATAATGATGTTCGAGTGGTTGTTGCCATAGGTATGATTTTTTTTAATTAAATTCTGTAATTTGATAAATATAATTCTAACTAAATATTTATTATTCTTTTACTGTAAGACTTTGGGACAACCTTCTCGGTAAGAATTTGATAATTTTATGCGTCTTTTTATAGTTTAAAAATTTTAATTATAATTTTTCGTCATATAAAATTTCAAGGGATACGCATACGCTCACAATGAAAACCCTAAAGTAATTACAGTTAAAGATGATTGGAAATGTCGCTTTAAAATGCCAACCGTCATAGGATATACAGATGATGAATATAATACTGTTAATTCGTGGGGATTACCTGCATTAGCCGCAAAACCAAAAAAGAAAAAAAAAAAAGATTTACCTACATTATCAAAACCTATCGAACTGTTTAAATTGTACTTTTTAGAATCATCGAAAGGAAAAAGACCTTTTTTGCCCGATGGATTAGATTATAAAAAGGTTGTTACAGATTTTATGAGAAAACTGGGTGAAGATCTTAAGAATAATTTGAAACTGCATTGGACTAGTAATTTGGATTTTTATAGTAATGTAAAAATTGTACTTACAGTAAGAATCAAATTTATTAATTTTATTGTGATATTTAATTAATAATCATAAATGAATAAATAAAATTTCCCATTTTTTTCTTATTTACTTAAGGTTCCTGCGGAATATGATGATAAAGCGATTGCAATATTTCGTGAATGTGTTTTTAATGCAGGATTAATTAAAAATAAATATAGTAAAAATCTTAAAATTACAACAGAACGTATGTAATAATCCATTATTTATTATAATTTTTTTTTTTTTTATAAAAAAATGTTTAAATTTTTTTTATTATAAATAAATAGCCGAAGCAGCGGCAATCTATTGTTTGGATCCGATGTTGAAAGTGGAGCATAATCTAACTCCAGGAGGTTAGTAACTTTTAAATAAATGTACTTACGATCAAAAATATTTTTTATTTATTTTACTTATTATCTTTATACAGNTTCGTTCATGATTGTCGACTGCGGAGGAGGCACAGTAGACTTAACAACACGTGAACTATTNGAGGATGATCAATTGAGCGAATTAACAGAACGTACAGGAGATTATTGCGGATCATGCTGTATTGATCAAGCGTTTCTTGAATTTGTTGGTGAAATAGTAGGAAAATCTGCAATTGAATCAATGAAAAAAAATCATTATAGCTATTTACAATATATTGTCCAAGAATTTTGTAATCAAGTAAAAATACCGTTTACAGGAATAGATGAAATAGAAGGAGTGTATCCTTTTGAATTAGATTTAGAAGAATCATTACCAATGATAAAAAAATATGTCGAAGGAGAGGAAAAGATAAAATTACAAGAAGTAGAGTGGCAAATTGAAATTGGTTTTGAAGATATTAAAAAAATGTTTGACTCTGTTATTGATAAAATTATAAACTTGATCAGGGGGCAATTAGATAAATGTGAAAAAGAATGTTCTGCTATATTTTTAGTAGGAGGATTTAGTGAATCTAAATATTTACAAACTAGAGTTAAAGAAGAATTTGAAGAATTTGTTCCAAATATTTCAGTACCGCCTCATCCTATTACATCAGTTTTAAAAGGAGGTAGATAGTTTTATTAACAATTACATTTAGTTTATATTTAATTATTGTAAGTGAAAAGACTAACAATATATTTTTTATTTTTCTTAGGAGTTTTATATGGATTTAGAGAGAAAACCGTGAAGGATCGTGTGTTAAAACGAACATATGGTAAATATATTAATTTCTTAGAATTATTATAATTTTCATGATTCTTAATTTTAATTTTTATTTAGGCACCGATGTGGTACGAAGATGGCAACCATCTGATCCGTCTTCACAAAGACAACAAAATGGATTAACTATAGCTTTCGAAACATTAGCACGACGTAATGATAAGATACCTTTAAAGGTTATTAGAAAGATTAAGCCTCTATCACCATTACAACGAAAAATAAGCTTTAATATTTACGTTACGGATAAGGAGGACGCAAAGTTTTGTGATGAACCTGGAGTGAATTTACTTTATGATTGGGAAATTGAGTTACCAGAGAACGAGAATCTTGAAGATACAATGATTTTAGTTACTTTAACTTTTGGTGGTATTGAAATTTTAGTTACAGCTGAAAATCAAAAAACTGGTGATAGATATAAATTTTTTAAATGATAAATCATAATTATTAAATATTTAACACAATAATTTCATTATTATACAAATTCATTGTTTGTTACCCAATAAATTCTATATTAAATCCATTCTGTTGTCTTTAACAATTGGCACATTTCCGAATCCTATGGATTAAGATGAATAAAATACATAAATGCAAACCAAAACGATTTTGGATTCTTAACAAAATCGAATAACTCAAATTAACCTATTTTCATTTTTAATTTGGCTGGTCGGTAGCTTAATGAACAGTATGTAATCTGGCTAGCATTATCCAAAAAGGAAAGATCTGATTTGGTTTTAAAATAGGTATCTTCGAATTTCTAGAAATTTTATAATTACGTTTTATAAAAAATATTCTCGTACTTGAATTTTTGAATATCAATCCGAATTCAGATTTATAGATTCGGTTCTAGGCATATAAAAAAAACATTTAAACAGTAAAAAATTTTTTAGAATCAAATGCAGGTGAAATCCATGTTTTTCTAAAAAATTTGTTGTTCTTTTGTTTCCATATAGTAAAGACTTACGATCATACATAATGCAACGTTTCACCAAATTATCGTACTTATATAAAATAATATTAGATTATTTTAAACGTACTTTTGTTGGCGAAAATTTCAATAAAAAATAATGTCAAATGATAATATTCGAGCGATTGTCGATCAGTATTATTTTTTTCTTCGGTTTGAAATTTATAATTATAATCAATAATTTATTAATTCACTAATGAATTTTATTTTTGTAAGACAAATTCTCAGTAATTTTATAATTTTTTAAAATATAATTCTTTCGTCGTATATGCGCGTAATTAAATCCTAAAGAATTATAGTCTGGGATGAGTGAGAAAAATTCGAAGGTCGTTTAAAACGTTAACGTCATAAAAATATAAAGATGATTTTTTTTACTATTGTTAAATCATGGGGATATCCTACATTAATTGAAAGATCAAATAAGAAAATCAAATTATAAATTTATCGAAGAATTTGACGATAGAGCGATTGCAATACTCTGTGAATGTACTTTCAATGGCTTTATTAAAGGATAATTATAGCTAGTAATCTTAGAATTACGACAGAGATTAATAGCTTTGATGATTGCGGTGGTGACACGGTAGATTTAGTCATTTAATGACACGTAAACTATTAGAAGACGAAGAATTAAGCGAGTTAACAAAACATATAGGAGATTATTATGTTGATCAAAGTATTTCTTTAATTTTATTGGTAAAAAAAAAGTAGGTATATTGTCTAAGTATTTGTAATCATGTAAAAATACCGTTTACAGAAATATAAGGAATTCTTATGATTAGAAGATGCATACTAAATAGATTATCAATAATAAAAATAATAACAGGTTTTTTTTTTGATTATATTACTTAAAGAAATAAACCTATTAACATATGGAAAATATCGATCTTTTATTTACCAATATAGTACGAGCAAGAATAAGGTTTGATATTGTGCAGATTTTTTTTAGGATCCGTGATTTTTCATTTATAGTCTTTTATGAAGACTGTTTCATCAATTTCTATATATTTTCAATGGTTATTGTCATTAGATCTATGAATAAAACAATCTTATTTTGTTCGTAATAAATAATTGTAGTCCAATTTTAACCTACAGTTTTCTTTATAAATTGGTAATTAATGGCCATTTTTAATTGTTTTAGTTAAACGAGCGTCTTTATCTCAAACATCATGCAGATATCAATTCATTTCGGCATTTTTTTGTATCCGATTTTAAACCGGTTTTAAAATTAATAACCTGATAGTTGATTTTTTTTGATTTTTTGATTTGCTTTATCCAGTTAAGATAAGGTCTTTATTAACAAATTTGATTGTATTTTTTCAATAAATAATCGGATTAAGAGATCCGGTCCCAGGATCATATAATCGATCATAATTAGTAAAAAATACAATCGATCATATTTAAATAAAATTTTTAAATATTTTCGATTTTATCACATTTTTCTTTGTTTCATTTTTGGTTACTATATGAATAAAGTTTAATGTTATATTATTGAACAATTTTTTTTTTTTTGATGTAACGAATCTTATTCTATGGGAAGATCATACTTCTTTTTTCTAAAATGGAAAGAATGGTTCATCTAACGTAATCAACGTTTCACAATTTGTAAAAGGTTAATGATTGATATAATAGATAATGAAATTTTTAATTTTATTAAAACTTTTAAATAATTTTTAATTATTAAAAAATTTTCAAATAAGAATGTCAGAAGAAGATAATGATATTCGAGTGGTCGTTGCTATAGGTATAATTTCTTATATTTAAATTTCAAATAAAATTTTAATAAAAATAATAATTTATAATTTATAATTAATTATTTTCTTACGATATTTTATTTATTTATTTTATTTTATTTTTTTTTTCGTAAGATTTTGGAACAACCTTCTCGGTAAGAATTTTAAAAATAATAATTCAAAATAATAAATTATTTATTGAAATAAATTATTCATTATATAATTATTATTATTGTTTTTTTTTTAGGGATACGCATATGCTCATAAATCAAACCCAAAAGAAATTATAGTTCAAGATAGTTGGAAAGAATATGAAGCTCGTTTTAAAACTCCAACCGTTATGAAATATAATGATTCTTATAATAGTGTTAAATCATGGGGATATCCTGCATTAACCGAAAAACCAAAAAAAAGAAAGAATCGGTTTTCTTCTTCTACTAAATTACCTCCTAAATCATCATCAAAACCTATTGAATTATTTAAATTACATTTATTAAATTCTTTAAAAGATGATGAAAAACCACCTTCATTACCAAATAAATTGAATTATAAAAATGTTATTATAGATTTTTTGAAAAATATTGGTGATGATATTAAAGCTAGTTTAAATCGTCGTTGGAAAAATTTGGATTTTTATCGAAACGTAATAATTGTATTTACAGTAAGTAATAATCATCTTTAATTTTTTTTTTCTTTTTTTCTCTTTTTTCTTCCTTTTTTTTTTGTGATCTAGTTAAATATATTAATTTTTATTTTATTATTATTGTAAAAAGGTTCCTGCGGAATTTGATGATACAGCAATTGCAATATTTCGTGAATGCGTTTTTAATGCAGGTTTATCCAAGGATAAAAATAGTGAGAATCTCAGAATTACGACAGAACGTATGTAATAAATATAATTTTATTATCTATTATAAATTTCTTTATAACAAAATATTTAAATAATTTTTCTTAATAATAAATTAGCTGAAGCGGCAGCAATATACTGTTTGAATAGTATATTGAGAAATGAACATAAATTAACTCCAGGAAGTTAGTATTCATTATTTATGAACTTAAATTTCGAACTTTTTTTTTTTTTTTAATTTATTTTATTCATTATTATTATTATTATTATTATAGCTTCATTTATGGTTGTCGATTGTGGAGGAGGCACAGTAGATTTAACAACACGTGAACTACTAGAAGATGAACAATTAAGCGAATTAACAGAACGTACAGGAGGTTATTGTGGATCATGTCGTATAGATCAAGCATTTCTTGATTTTGTTGGTGAAATAGTAGGAAAATCTGCAATAGAAACAATAAAAAAAAATCATTATGGTCAATTACAATATTTTGTACAAGAATTTTGTAATCGTATAAAATTACCATTTACGGGAAAAGAAGAAGATTTACAACAATCTCTTGAATTTGATTTAGAAGAATTATTACCAATAATACAACAATATGTTAAAGGAGATGAAAAAAAAAGATTACAAGAATCAGAATGGTCTTTTGAAATTAGTTTTAAAGATATTAAAAATATGTTTGATCCTGTTATTGATAAAATTTTACGTTTAATTAGAGATCAATTAGATAATAATGAAAAAACTTGTTCTGCTATGTTTTTAGTGGGAGGATTTAGTGAATCTAAATATTTACAATCTAGAATTAGAGATGAATTTGGTGAAATTGTTCCAAATATTACAATTCCACCTAATCCTATTATATCAATTGTAAAAGGAGGTAATTAGTTTTATTAATTACAATATAATTAATTTAATTATTTATACAATGAATAATATATTTATATATATATATATATTTATCTTTACTTAGCTGTTTTGTACGGACTTCGAGAAAAAACCGTGAAAGATCGTGTATTAAAACGAACATATGGTAAAAAATCTTAATATATATTATTTGTATTATTCAATATATATATATTTTCATGATTCTCAATTTTTATACTCTTTTTTTATTTAGGCACCGATTCAGTACGAAGATGGCAATCATCTGATCCCCCCTCAAAAAGACTTCCAAACGGAAACACCATAGTCTTTGAAACGTTAGCACAACGTGGTAAAAAAATATCTATAAATGAAAAAGTTGTTAAAGAATTTAGACCTCTTCAATCATTACAACAAAAAATGAGTTTTAATATTTACGTTACGGATAAGAAGGATGTAAAGTTTTGTGATGAAACTGGAGTGAGTTTACTTCGTAATTGGGAAATTGANTTACCAGAGAATGAGGATCTTGGAGATTCAACAATTTTATTTACTTTAACTTTTAATACCGTTGAGATTTTAGCTACTGCTGAAAATCAAAAAACTGGTGATAAATATCAAGTTACATTCAATTGTGAATAATTTATTATTATTATTATTATTATTATTATTTTCTTTTTTTCTTTTTTTTTTTTTTTTATGTATAACAATAAAATATTTTATTTACTTTTTAAGTCAATTTATAACTTTGAGATTTGACCAATAAATTTAATAACTATAAATTTAAAAAATGCCATACTTACAAATAAATACTTATTTTAATAATCTTTATTTTTTAAAAAAATTCAAATTTTATTATAATATTATTAAAAACTCAAAAATTGATCACGTCGTTAAAGATTATTATTATTAATTATCCACGGATCTCATCCCCCGAAAACAAGTTTTATGCAAGTTCTTATGAAAAGAATGTTATAAGTTAACTACTTCGATATATGACACGTATCAATCGTATCATGCCTAAAATAATGCAAAATGGATATATTGAAAAAGTACATTTATGATTCAGATAAGGATACCATTTTAATATATAAATGGTCTACTTTTTTTTTTCATAAAATTTGACTTTAATTGTCAGAATAGGAATAAAATTTTTTCAGACTTATAATTTTGAAATCGAATTAAAGATATGGAAATGGACGAATATAATTTTGATTATCCTGAAGAAATAACGTTAGTAGATTATAACAAAATACAAGATGAAAATTATACTCTTCGTGAAGAAATCAATAATCTTAAACAGGATCATTCTAAAAAATCTTCAGAATTCGAAGCTCGGCTCAAAGAAATTTCTGAAGAATTAAATAAATGTTCCAAGAGTCGAGATAATTATATAATGGAACATGATCAAATCGAAGATCAACTCAAAATATATGAAAAGAGCTTGGTAACTCTTCATAACGAAAACAAAAAGCTTAAAGATGAACTGACCGGTTATTATAAACTCAAAATTCAATACAATGAAATTTTGGAAACATATGAAAAGAAATTGGAAACACTTCGTACTGAAAACAAAAAGCTTAAAAGTGAACAAACCGGTTATAATAATCTCAAAATTGAAACTTTGGGAAAATATGAAGATGAATTGGAAACAATTCGTATCGAAAACGAAGAACTTAAATATGATTTGAACGGTTATAATAAACTTAAAATTCAATACAGTGAAATTTTCGGAACATATAAAATAATTGAAGAGAACTTGAAAATACTTCAAATCGAAAATAAAAATAAACAAACTGATTATAATAAACTTACAAAACAGTACGATGAAATTTCTGGAAAATATAAAAGATCTGAAGAAATTTTGGCAAAACTTCAAGTATCAAATAAATCGAAGTATACTGAAATTCTCGAATTTCAGAAGAAGATAAACGATCTTAATAGTTTATTACAAAAAAAAGAAAAAGAAAACCAAGTTCTTCTAGAAAAGAATACGAAATTTAACAAATTTGAACTTAGTAATATCCCAAATTTTAAAAATGATATTTCAGAATTACATTATATGTTAAAAAATTACGTCACAACATTAAAAGGAGATTCTGAGATCAATTTCAATGCGGTTAATGAACTTATGGAAAAGTATAGAATCAAAACTAAAGTTACACCTGAAAACCCTAATAAACCATTAATTAAAGCAGTTTTACAACGCCATGCTTTAAAAGAGATAATAAAGGATACGAACGAGTATTTTAAAAAAAATGCTCGATCAGGATCAAGATGGTTGCATCTGGAAGCGGAAATTGCATTTAAATCAAAAGAATTAGAAGATAAATTGACTGATTTATCAAAAACTCGAATAGGAACAGACACAAGAACCAAGGCATCTTCGATAAAATTACGACAAGAAGTTAACATCGCTCTTGGTAATCGAGGATTTTCAGATATTTTAGATAAAAAAAATATACCACAAGAACATGTTTTCATTGTTATTCAGAGAAATACATTAAACGATGAAATGAATAAATATCGTATAATTAAAAACGATACAAAAAGACGATACGTTGAAAAAATTGCATCAAATCTAATTCGAGAATTTGTTAGAATAATTTATTTTCGTTTAAAGGTTCAAGAACCTAGTGCTGAAATGAGATGGGTTGATATAGGTTCTAAAATAGATCCAAGTATCATGGAAGGAGTTTGGGATAAAGATGAAATTGATAACTTATTAGTGGAAGTTTGTTCTTTTCCTATGATTGGTCGAGATTTAGACGATGTTGAGAAGCGTAAAATATACACTCATGCTCAGGTATTTGCAAAAAAGAAACCATCCAAATCATATAATAATATTTCATTAGGTGTGAATAAAGTTCTAAACCTCTTGTCACCTAAGAAAAAAACTAAACAAGTAAGTTCGGATATAGCAGCAGATCAGGAATCGGGTGAATCTGATAGTGATGGTAGTGACGGTAGTAACGATGAATTAGATTAAAAATTTTTTTCTGATATTTTACTTGATAAAAATTTTAAAATGTATATATTAAATTGTTAATTTTTATTAATAAAGAATAAAAATTTATTTAAATATTATTTAATTCAAAATTAGTTTGATAATTTTGCCAGGAACCAGAAATACATGCGTATTTTGAGACGAAAAATCAATGTAAATCTTTCCTTTTTTAGACAATTTTGATAATGCAAGTCAGAATTTTATTACTCATTATAGTATCTGACTGACATTATCATAATTCCGGCCCTGGAAAAATGCGTCGAGACATTATGAATGACCTAATGTGCAGTATTAATATGTCAAATAATGACGCGCCCGACGCGCCCTTGATACTGGAACCAAATATTTGCTTAAATTTTATTCTTGTCTGTTATAATAAAATAATGGAAAAATTAGTCGAAGTAAAAAATAATATGACACAAAGAAAGAAATGGAAAATAAAAAATATAACAAATTATTAAACATAACGGAAATACGAAATATATTGGAGATTAATAGAAGTAGAAAAAGAATGAAAATCATAATAATAACAAAATAACGGAGGAAAAAGAAGAGATATCGAGTAAAATGATAGAAGAATTGATAACTTTCAAACTTTATTGGAATAGGACAAAAATTAATACACCGATAAGATCAACAATTAAAATATTATCTTAAAAGTAAATGAGAAATTAATAACGAATATAACAAACGGAGAAATAGAATGGAAAAAGACACTTGAGTATATAACAAATAAATATAACAAATAAATCAAATTTAACAACATCAAAAGAAAATATTATAACAAGATAGTACAATATAAAAACTTAATCGAAACATTACCGACGTATACGATAATGATGAAAAAAAATAATAAAATCTTTGAAGAAAAATGCCAACGATGCAAGATTGATAAAGAAACGTGGATACATATATGGACATGTGAGAAAAACAAAATATCAATTTATGATATAATAAACGAAGCAATAAATAAACAAATAGAGGAACTGAAAAACAATAAATTGAAAATCAACGAATCAAAATGGAAAGAAAGAGTTTGGAATAAACTAACAAAAAGATCTGATATATACAACAATCAATACGAAACAATCAAAGGAATGTTCAATAATCAATTATATAAAATGGAAAATAGTAAAATAATAAAAGAAAGCATGGAAAACATGATCAATATATCGGCAGAAGTGAGAAAATAAATATGGAATCAAAGAAATAAAGAAATAATAGAAATAGTAAGAAAAAGAGGAATAATTAACAAAGACAAAAAACAATCAAATAAAAATAATAGAAAAACAATAGAAATAGGAGAAAGATTAAAAACTATAAAAAGCAAGTATAACAAACATAATAAAATAGAACAAATAACAAATCGATGGAAAGAAAAGGAGAAGAAATTATTCAGAAATATGGAACAAAACTAACATAAATGATATAATACAAGAAACAATAATATAACTAAATAGTTTAGAATAGAAATTAATATCTTTATAATGTAAATACATAGTTCGTAATTATATAATTGTAATACGAATGGATAAAGGTAAATAATAAATAAAAAAATAAATACATAAAAAATCTCGTCTGTTATGAAGGGTTCCCCCTTTTCTTAAATATGATTGGCTAAAAAATCGCAGTTATGTGGCACAACAGCCACAAATTTTGTGTAACTTTGCCTTTATTTTTTATCGAGAGATGAAAAATATTCTAAGAACTTCCAAAATATTTTAATTTCATATATAACAAAAAGAAGAAAAATTTCAATATTTTCAACATTCGTTTAATATTTACATTTCAATTTGGTTTAAAATGATTTATATGTATTTTATTAAATTTTAATAAACAAATACAAAAATTTTCAAGAAAACTTTTAAAAATAAAAATTTTTTATTCATCCACGAAATTAGAAATTCAGAAAACAATGACCAATCAAATTAAAATGGAGGACCGATATAATAAGAAAATGCAAGGTATTGCATCTTGATAGAAGGAGCATGTGTTATCTCTTAGCTATATGTAGTAAATAGTAATAAAAATTTTTTGTAATTTATTGAATGAAAAGCAATGCATGTGTCTTTTTTTAGGTTAAAAATTGCAATAATTAGTAAAGATTAAGCTATGCAATAATTAATACAAGATTATTTTTTACATGAAAAAAAGGGATAATAATAAATAAATCTATTCATTAGTAATATTCTATATTTGAATTATTAAAGGACTCCTAAGAAAACTTTAAGTTTGTATGTTATAAAAGGCAATTAGTTCATGAATTTCATGACTTAGAAGAAAATAATAAAAAATAATGAATCAAAAGAATAATGACCAGAATGTCATTAAAATAAGGGAAATATGTAAGAAGTATAAATTTAAATCGCCTCGAGTAGGTGGGAAATTCATAGGTTCACCTCCAGAGTCTGTGAATAATAGTTGGATACGTTGTTTATCTGTTCCACGTAAAAGTGGCGAAATAGATGAAATGGAATTCTTGATCCTTGCCCGGATCGTTGCTCCACTAAAAAAAAATTTCTCTTTGTTTAGAATGAAATAATATACATATGGTAATACAACTTTTCATTAAAATTTTCTTCCGTCTTATTAATTCTTTCATCAAAATTTATTTGCATGGTAGTTAACTTGGTTTTAATAGCTCTAAGTTCTTGTAAAATTTGTGTGTCAACTGATTGTGGCATACTCAATAGTAAATATTTTGCGGTGAAGAAAATAAAGAAAATATTTTGTGAAGAAAATATTTTACAGAAGGAGATATTTATGATAGACTCCAGATACATCATGACATAATTGTGATTAACATATCGGTTCCTAAAATTTTGGGAACGTCAATTAACAGTAAGTGACTGTCAGATTAGAAAAATTTTTTTTCTGATATTTTACTTGTTTATTAATTATTAAATTATTTTATAAAAGGTGTATATATTAATAAAGAATAAGAATATTTTAAATATTAAAAATTTCCTAAGTATATTAGTTAATAAGTGAAAGAAATTTATTAAGTAGTAATATCCAAAATATGATCTAAAAAATTCTCAACTGTGAAAACTATAAACTAATTGATAAATCTCATTTATGAAAAAAAAATAAGATTATTTTATGAAAGCTTTATAATAAAAAATGAGCTGTCGCAATTTCAGAATATAATCTCAATTCAGATGTACAAGAAATGCCATCTTTTGATAGTTTTGTAAAATATTTATAAATAAAATATTCTAGTTTTATTATCGTTATTAATATTTTTCCTAAATTGCTGTAATTTTATTGCTATATTGCCTACTTATTTTGCTTTTCATATTCCATATAAGAACGTAATAATTTTTATATTGTTTTTATTTCTGGTCCACTAAATCAGATAAATAAATTAAATTATTGATAATAAAAAATTTTAAGTTCGGATAATGGATATTATGTAAGTTTGCAAATTTCGTGATCCTAATTACTTGACCAAAAATTCATCTCTTTACTTCCTTATATATAGCAGTATAAAAGATCCTCATTTACAGTGAAAGAAAATTCATGTCAAGGTTCGCTTGATGTAGCAGGTTAAAATTTTTCTTCAACCAATTGGATTAAAAGGGATTGTATTCTTTTAAAGAAAGTCTCTCTCCATAAATATATCTAGAATAAAAAAAAAATTGTAAAAAAATATAAGTTGAAAAAATTTTATGAAAATTAAGATGAATATATAAACGTTTTTTACGTTAAAGTCATTTTCAATCAATAGCGATATCATAATATTTTTCATAAATATTTATTATTCCGCAATTACAAAATGCAAATATCTTTAGATTTTATTTTTTTTCCGATAAAAAACATACAACGCTATTTATATTTGATATTGGTCAACAAACTGATCTAATATGTCATGATATTGTAATAAAAAGCTATATGGTTAACAAGTTAATTTTAAATATAATAGAAAGCTTTTAATTTAACGTGCGAATTTGAAAAATTTAGAATGGAATGATATTTAGAAAATCAAATAATCATTTATTAAATTACATTTTTTTAAAAAAAATTTTGTAAATTTTACAAACTTGGGATATGGTATGACAGTCAAAACTTAATATTTGGTTTATAGAAAAAATTGGGTATCAGTAATATAATTCTACAAGAACGCAATATTAACTGAATGACAACTTATCCTAGGACCCGAACAATACTGAAATAGGTAACAAAAAAAAAACGCGTCAAAATAATCATGTAAATCTTTCCTTTTTTAGATATTTTTCAATAATGTTGGCCAGAATATTATTACCTTTTTTAGTAACTCACTGACA
Organism: Glomus cerebriforme; assembly: GCA_003550305.1. NCBI lineage: Eukaryota > Fungi > Glomeromycota > Glomeromycetes > Glomerales > Glomeraceae > Glomus > Glomus cerebriforme. Next base: position 53,599 of record QKYT01000685.1, read on the forward strand.
TTATTGTAATTCCGGTCCTGAAAAAATGCGTAGAGCTAATAGTAAATTTTTTCCAATTTCTTGTTACCTATTTATATATTGCTCGGGATCCTCTTACCCTTATCCTTATAATTCTATAACAAATTACTAACTTATTTTTCTTTATTGTTTGCTTACTGAATAATATTAGATATGTATGAGAATGATAAAGATGTAAGATGAAAATTAGTAGTTATTGAAAAAAATGGATGTTTTGATGGTTATTGATATGGAATGTTAAATGTATATATACGAGAAGAAGTTAAGGGTTATATCTGATATTGTTTGGTCAAATGAATGTAGAGAAATTATTAAATAGAGCTTAGATGTTGAATTAACAAAATGAATGATAAAAAGTTAAAGAGGCTCAGGATTACTAATTATAAACAAACGTATAGAATATTGAATAGAAATTATTAATGATAGATTTATTTAAATATCTTGGAATATGGTTTGATTAATTTTTATTTTATATCTTAATTTTATAGCTTATTTTCTTTACTTTTTTTTTTTGATGATGTGCTTGTTGAATAATAATGGAATGAGGAAAATGAGATTTAATAATAAATGAAGAAATATGGATAAATAGAGCTGAATGATAAAAAAATGAGGTGCTTTGATGGAATACTGCTTATTTTAATGTTGGACAAGTATGTGGATATTAATAGGGAGAAGTTAGATATTCAAAAAATATTTTTGGAATAAATTTTTTTTTATATTTTGCTGAAAAATAATTAATAAATTTACATTTAAACCATAGTTGGTTGTTTCATTTTTTTTTGCTTGAATTTTATTATTTTTGAATTTTGACATATTACTAACTTCCTTATTTATTGTTTAAGATACTAATTTTAATAACGAATGTTGATAATTAGATGAGGAAAATAATCATTGATAAAAAAGCTGATTTGAATAACGATGTATAAGAGAATAATTAATTATTGAGATTAATGGTAAGTAATATTCGATGATGAAATGAAATACCTTGAAAATTTGTTAGAAAATTTGGTGAAATATTTAAAAATTTTTTAGATCATTTATGATAGATTTATATTTCAAGAATTATAAAAGATTTAACATATACAAAAACAATTAGAATTGTATCCAATTTAAGCTTAAACAATGCAGAAGTCGAGTATTGAATGAATTCGATGACAAAATTTATTTTATGAAAAAAAAATACTCAGATTTGATCATGTGATCAAAACACAATGATTTAAACTTCATAATTTTTGATTTCCAATTTGGGAAACAAAATTATTATAAAGTTTGACCATCACTATTAATTTTCTCTCTCCTCCATCCCTTTTTATTTATTAATTTGTAAAATCTGATTTCGTTAACATCGTATATACTGTAATATATAATGGATGTTAAACTTTTACCAAAATTATCTCAAAATTTACTCGAAATTTTGAATGANGAAGAATATTATGATGTTACAATTGAAGTTGGTAATGACCCTTATGTAAAAATATTTCATTTGCATATGATCATTTTATATTATCATTCTCCTTATTTGAAAAGAATCTTGTCAACTAATAAAATAAAAAATGATGGAACTTTGACACATATTAAACTACCAGACTTTTTACCAGAAATTTTTCCAATAATTTTAAGGTAATGAAATAAATTATTAATTACAACCATTTTTTAATTTATTAATTTACAGTATTCATTTATTCATTTATTTGTTCATTTATTTATTGTATTTATTTATTTATTAATTAATTAATTTATTTATTTATTTATTTTTAGGTATATTTATGGCGGATGACTTTCTTTGGAAGAATACAATACTTCAAATATTATTAAAATCTTAGATGCTGCTAGTAAACTTAATCTTTAAGAATTAATCAACTATTTACAATCTTGTTTGATTGAAAAAAAGGCAAATTGGATCGAACAAAATTTTAATTTAATATATCAAGCAAGTTTTGAAAATGATTCTTTTTTGGAACTTCAAAAATATTGTGCTGATTTAATGTCCAAACAATAAAATATTAAGATCACTAGGTTTCTCTTCAATCCCAGAAAATCTTTTGGTTTCGCTTCTTCAAAATGACAATCTTCAAATGAGTGAAATTCAAGTATGGGAATATGTGCTTNAATGGGGACTTGCACGAAATCCAGAACTTTCTTCTGATCCTACAAGATTTTCAAAAGATGATTTCGATACTTTAAAGAATACTTTACAATGACTTATTCCATTAATTAAGTTTTATAATTTAACTTCAAAAGAATTTTTGGATAAAGTATTACCTTATATGAAAATTTTATCTGAAGAATTATATATGGATTTAATAAAAAATTTTTTAAGTCTTTTGGACCTAATAGCAAGCCAATTGATAAATTAAAACCTCATATACCTAAAGATATTGATTTAAAAAATGTTGATTCAAAGATTATTACATATAAACATGCTGAATTAATCTCAAGATGGATTGATAAATTAGAAATTACAGATCGAAAAACTTCATTGAGTTTAAATTATTATTTCGTTGTTCTCTTGATGGATTTACACCTGTTAAATTTCATAAATTTTGTGATAATCAATCTCATACTGTAACAGTTGCTAAAGTGAAAGATAGAAATGAAATTCTTGGTAGATATAATCCGATTGTATGGAAATCTGATGAAAATTGTTGGGGTGGGTGTAGATGTGGCAATTATTACACTACTAAAGATAGATTTATATTCTCCTTTAAAAATAATAATAAAATTGGGAATTGTATTTTAAATTGCTCCCTTTTTTCAATCAAAATTTAACTAATAATCTTCACATTAAAAAATTACTGCTATTAAAAGAATGTTCAAAAATATAAATTAAATTAAAAATTACTTAAATTGTTTTAAAGTAAGTATAATTAAAAATTCTTATCATAATGTAAAAAGAAAATGCTCAATTAATAATATAAGAATCTTTTTCAATAAAAAACATAATAAACCTTATAAAATCTATAAATATAATTCTTTTTGTCTTATACATACATTTAATATGTTTGTTTAATATTAAGCTAAAATATACTTAATTTCTTATAGGTTATTCTATTTATAATAATTTCTTCATCAGAATCATAAGAATAATCAAAATTCAATTTTTTTTACGCTCACCTAATTGATTTTTAATAATAAATCTAGGATTTTTCTTTTCCTTTTTATTGTATTATTATTATTGTATTTAAACTTTCTTATAAGTTACTTGTTTGTAATAATTCCATTACCAGAATTATCAGAATCATCAAAATCAAGCTTATGCTTAATTGATTTTTAACAATAAATCTAAAATGTTTCTTTTTCTCTTTTATAGTATTATACTTGACTTTCTTATAAGTTACTCTATTTGTAATAATTTTATCATCAGAATCATCAAAATTAAGCTTACACTTGCCTAATTGATTTTTAACAGTATAATTTATATCTTTAATTTCATTATAATTATAAAATTCTTTATCTTCATAAATATTATTATTATCATAAATTTCATTATGTTTGTAAGTATCATTATCATAAATATCATCCAAATCTTTCTCATTAACAACTATATTAATATTGATTTCTGGAATTTCAACATAATTATCAAAGTCATCTGAAATAAAATAATCTAAATAAAAAAAAATTTTTTTTAATATAACTATTAAAGAAATTAAGATGGGATATTAACAAATACCTTCTTAATTTACAATCAATATCTGTAACTCTAAATTTATTAAGTTTACTTTTACAAAGTTTTAAAATCTTTTTTCTTTAATAATTTCATCTAAATCTTTACAAGTTATTTTAGTTAGAAAGCCATTTTATAATATTATTTAAAAATAATTCAAAAAAATATAGTATATATATTTTTTTATTATTATTTACAATATATTGCACTAAAGTTTAATAATTTTTACAAATATACAAATACAAAATCTATTACATGTAATAGATGATATCCGCGTGACTGAAAGTTTTTCATAGTATTATAAATAAAAATAGTGTTTTCTGCTTCACTTCAGGCAATTAAAAATAAAATTTTATATAGTAATATATACTTTTTTTTTTTAAAAACAAGTTAAACGTATTTATTGTATATAATGTCAAAAGATGAATACATGCTATAAATTACGTATACATCCTCTAGTAAGAAAAATGTAACTTGTCACGCAAGATTATCAGTTTGTAAAGGTGAAAATTGGAAACAAATTTCCCTTAGCGTGAGCGGCCCTTACACTTTACCTCAAATCTTCTGACTATGTACCAAAGTAATTTTTAACCTAATACTATCAATTTGTCTAAAAATTCTATTTTGACCCAAACCATTACTACCNGAATTAANTAAATTATTATCTATATTTTCAAAAGAATTAATATTATCTAAATTATCATCTAAACTAAAATTACAATTATCTTTATTATTATTAACAGAAAATCCCTCATCCTTCCAAAGGCCAACGAATTGCAGANNTTNTTTGCTGTGCATACTTTGTATTTTATCTGACAGACGATGAATCTTTTTAAAGAAGAATTCTGCATGTACACATCCTTTGTAGATGTAATCCTGAACCATCTTATAACTCTGAGTGGCAGCTTGTTGGAGCCTAGTTTGTTTATCCAATACTGGGTGTTTGAATTCATTAAACGAAATGTCATTCACGTAATAAGAGACTTTCTTATTATACTGGGAAGCGGGAGGAGAAGAATCTGATAAGCTTTGCTGTGAAAGGGTCAAGATCTTATTGGCTTCCCATTCTTTAAATAGTTTATATCGTAGTATCCAGAGATATTCATAAAATGCTTTAATAAAGACAGAAGTAAATCTATCCAAAATTTGATAAGAAAGTTTAGTGAGCATGTAAGATTTCGAAGAGAGCTGAAAGTTGAAACATGAATGATGGAACACAAGAGATAGTAGGATAGAGTATTATTTCTGTTATCATCAATTATATCAAACATGTCAAAGAAGTTGGAAAACCAAAGCTTAATTTCATCAATAATACGTTTCGCCTGTTTCTTGTCCTCATGTAGTCAAGGTAACCATTCGTCCAATTGGTGCAAAATGATTGTGATTGAAGACCTTCTTATATTTGACCAAATGTGATCAAGAGCAGGACAAACCGTTAAATGATACAAT